>PVIA01015580.1:0-22213 GCA_004024845.1 Tonatia bakeri | reverse complement strand
TATATGTATATATAATGCATATATATAGTATATATGTATGTATGTGTGTATATATCATGACCCATAAGGCTACAGTTAGAAGTGGAATAACTTATAAATCTACCTTCTCTAAATGGGAAGGAACTTCTCCCAGCCCACAAGAGAGGATCCTTTCGTAATAAAATTCTCATTATAAAGCTAAACAGGTAATGTGATAATTTTTCATTGGAACCACATCCCCAAAGTAAGGAATAGAAATCTTAGGTACAGGTTTTATAGAATGAGTTTAAATGAGTATTAAGGCTGAGTTTTGATTCCTAAGCAAGACCTGTCTTGGAAAGAGAAAGAAGAGAAGCATTTAACTGGGAGGCTAAACAAAGTGCTTGGATTTATTTCCTTGTGGGAGGAACGTCCTTGCATGGGATAGAGAGCTTCAGATGCTGTAGGGATTCTTTCACTGGTTGTCCTAGTTGGGCCAAGAGGATGTGAGACTAAAACAAAATGCTCTAGAGACCAGTTCTGATCTTTCCAAAGATGATAATTTCAGGAGACAATAGGAGGATTATTTTTAAGCAGACTACCAGAAACTCACTGCTTTCTTCCATTTTACCTCGCTGAGAGGATCTTCACTCCCTGTATGCCACACTATCCTAATTGGAAGGAAGGGCCTTCCATTTAACTTCCATTTAATTACCACTTCCATTTTGAAGCTTCAGTCACTAGGCTGCGGGGTTGGAGACACAGAACATTCCATAGATTAGCATGACCTTTTGGCCTCCTGAAATGAAACAGGCTGTCTCTCAGGTCAGAGGGCTTCCCAGGTAGAATTGTGTCCTCAGAGAATGGGTATGAGATGCCTTCCTTCCTTTCTTGTATTTTTCCTTCCTTTCTTTTGCTTCTTCCTTCTTCTTCACAATCCTTTCCCCCACCTCAGCCTCTGACCAAGGCTGGACCCGCATATGCACTTTTCAGCATATTGGACAAATATTGCCATGTTGGTGCCCAACTCTTAGGCTGAAGATGCTTGAATAGTCTTTACCTCTACATGGAAACAATAGTGAGACTGTGTCCCTGGCCCATCACACCACACTCTTGGGCATTGTGCAGTGTTGTATTTGCAGCCATCTGTGCCATGTGTTGCTTGGCCAATGAATCATTTAGGACCGTCTGGAAGACATAAAGGCAAGATTAGATTATAGTACATCTCTCTGGATACTGCTTTTTCATACTTAGAGCTTCTTTTGAAGTAAGAACCATGCACAAAGGGAACGAGGAAGGAAAGAATACTATATTCTTTTTTCTTCCAGTTTTTTAAGCAATCTTTTAAGAAAACTCAGCCTGACTCTTCCTAATGGAATTGAGTGCCAAGGGGAAGAAAAGGTAGCAATTAGAAGTGATTATGGAGCTGTTATTTATAGCTGGTAAGAAGCCTTGTCATAGTACAGGGCTGATGGAATGATTGCTCCTCGTTCGTCAGTCAGGGAAGATGAAAAGTGCCTAACATGTCACTGCTAGACCCTTTCTGCCCATATTCGTGTGACAAGTTAAGACATACCAGAACAGGATACTGAATAGCTTCAAACAAATATTTATTTTGATATTCTTAAGCACATTACATTATTCCTGCCTTACTCACTGTTTCTCTGTAATGAAAATTAACTTGTCTCTGCTGTTGCCACACACTCCTGCTCCACTGAGGTTTCCTAAAAGTCAAGTAACAGAAAACCTGAAAAAAGGTTTCCAGTAAAAATCAAGATGAGAATTCTGGGTAGCTTAGAAAATGATGGAGAGTAATAGAAAGAGCTTCATGGCTTTTGACAGGCACATCAAAGCAAGAAAAATGAAGACTAATGATTTGATTTCGGTATAACCTGCTAGTGTTATAAGACTTGCTCAGGATCACAAGCCATCATGGCCTCTAAAGTGCTCATCACTTACAGCAGCCCAAGAGCTGAAGGGACGGGAAGTGAGAGCCGGCTGAGGGCTTTAGCTGGGTGTCTTGTAGGCACACAGCTCCAAAAGTGTTATTGGAAGGCATACACTCCATTAGGGATGGGACACAGAGAGTTGCACGTGGCCATTTTTCTTCTCTTTTCTCATCCTCAGAAACAAACTGTGAATTGAGTTACTATGATTGCTCCCACTTTATAAGGTAACAGTATTAATGTAGGAATTCCCAATGTACACTGATGTTAAAGAGGTAAAAGAGAGGCGGTGTGGGGTACGGAGTGGAAGAGCGTGGCTCTGAAGTTAGACATACTGGGTTTGAATACCAGCTCTGTCGCTTATTAGTGGTCTGATCTAGAACAAGCCACTGCCCCCCTCTGAACACTACCCGTGAACATGAAACAGGTAATGTCTATCTTACATGGTTTGGAGCAGACTAAATAAAACAAATAAGCATATCAATATTCCTGACAAGTAGATGTTCTTGCACGTTACTGTCCCGTCCCTCCTACCCCGGGCTTCTGCACGTGTTCGAGGGAAGGCTTTGTCAGCAAAAGAAAGTTAAGGTGAAGTTAAGAACCATTTGTCAGGGACTCGCTGGGTGCATCCAGGTCTTGTGGTAGACAGAAAAGAACATAAAGACCTCTCCCTTTGAGGAGCCTGTAATCTGTGTCAGGAGAGAAAAATCACATATCAAACGCTGATGGCTGCTCTGCAGCACTGACATTTAGAGAAGAGAGAGACATTTTTGGACTGGAATGATCAGGAAAGGCTTCGTGCAAGATGTAGGAACTGATGGAAACAGGCTGCATGGGTATATAACACATTGTGTCGTGTTATTTTTATTCTGAACAGAAGTGTTTTTTAAAGACTATCTAATATAGAAATTTCTTTCTTTGATCCTCAGTCTAGTTAGTTGTCTTGAATTTGAGTAATTTAAAAGTTAACAAGTAAAGAGTAATACAAATAAAGAGTAATAAATAAAGAGTAACAAAAAAGAATAAGAGTTTATTTAAATTCTCTCTTTAGGCACACTATGTTAAAATCCTCTATTTAATTCTAAAAGGAAGATATTTATATCACTCTTAACAATCTAAAACAACATAATGTCCAGCCCATACAAAGCCTCATGAAAGGGCGCCCTCTGTCCCAGGATGGAATGGCCCACAGAAAAAGCACCAGGTACAGCAGAGCATATAGACACCTAAAGTGAGCAAAACAAACCAAAATTGTCTATATGTACAATAGGAAAACCTGTAGACTAGAGGGTTTTTAATGCTAATTTAAGAATCAGAAGCGAACACACAGTACAATATACAGATGATGTGTCATAGAATTATACACCTTAAACCTATGTAATTTTATTAACCAATGTCATCCCAATAAATTCAACTTAAAAAATTGTGTCATCAGAAAGAATCAGGAAAGATTATCTACATATACTTTAAAAATAATTTCAGTAGAGAATTGGTCCTGATTAAATTTATGAAACATTCCTAAAATATAAATGTGTAGACACGTATGTTTGCTTCTGTGCGTGTACCGTGTTCACAAGCACATTCGTGTCCCCTGACAGGGGTGTGTGTACTCAGGCCCCGTGCTACTGCATCATCATGGAGTACTGCGCCCACGGGCAGCTCTACGAGGTGTTACGGGCTGGCAGGAAGGTCACGCCTCGATTGCTAGTAGACTGGTCCACGGGAATTGCAAGTGGAATGAATTATTTGCACCTTCACAAAATTATTCATCGTGATCTCAAATCACCCAAGTGAGTAACGGAGCTAATTTTTCAGCCACTTTGTTTTATTGCTTTGAAATGAGGAATTCCATCAGCCACAGCTGAGGCTTTCAGACATTGTACTTTTGGTTCAGTTTAAATCAGCTCAATGGGTGGTGCAATTCACATACCTTTTGGATTATTGTGACCTACTTACTTATCTGTATGGCAAATATGTTCAGTCACCTGACAGTAGTTTTCCCATTTTGTTGCTTTTTAATTGTGTAATTATGAATCAATTCATTATCTGGAGTGCCTGCCTTCTATCATTTTGAGTGATTAATGCCAAAATTCCTCACTTCAAGGCTTGATTTGTTGTTTTCCTATGTGTTTCCCAAAAAAAGCCATTTTTTAAAAATTGAATTATAGAAATGTCTTTAATACAATCAGATAACAGTGAATGAATAAGAAACAAAAGCAAATAGAAAATGAAAATATTAGAACTAAAACTTGTTCACAAAATGTATAAGATTCTGTATAGTTGTTAGAGGTAGACTATATATAGTTGGCTTCAGATTTTTTAGAGTCTAAGCAAAGAGGAGGGGAAGGAAGGAAGGAAGGAAGGAAGGAAGGAAGGAAGGAAGGAAGGAAGGAAGGAAGGAAGGAAGGAAGGAAGGAGGGAGGGAGGGAGGGAGGGAAAGACTCATAAGGCTCATAGTGTTCATAAGAAAAATACAAACTGATTATTTAAGAGAAGCAAGCTCTTTCTAGTAATCTCTGTTATCAGAATGATTCCTTGGCTACTAATAACCACTTAAGAGGAGTGTTTATTCAGGTCCTCAAATTGCATAAAGGAAAGAAAGGAGTTGATAAAATGGTATATTTCATCCCTGACTGGTGTGGCTCAGTGGATTGAGTGCTGGCCTATGAACTCAAAGGTCACCAGTTTGATTCCCAGTCAGGGCACGTGCCTGGGTTACAGGCTGGGTTCCTGGTCGGGGGTGTTTCTCTCACCTTCTCCCTCCCTTACCCTCTAAAAGTAACTAAATAAACTCTTTTTAAAAAATGTTTATTTCAGTGTAGCTCCTATTTTTAAATATTATTTTTATTATTTTTCATCACATTTGGTTTGGAGAACCAGAAAAGGATTCATCTTTTCTCAAAAATATATTTACATGTGCTTTTATGATTTACAGCATATTTTTATATCCATTATCACATCTGCTTTGATCTTGGTGAAACTGTATGGAATAGATGTGGCGAGTATTATTATCCTTATTGTATATAAGAGAAACTAGGGCTCAGAGCCCAAAGTCATGGAGCTAGGGCTTGAACTCAGAACTTTTGGACTAAAGACCACTGCTTCCTGCATCATCGAGTGAAGGTGAGGGATTCACAGGAGTCCTGCCTCTTCTCCATGGAAGCCACAAATCAGTCCTTGATTATAAACTTCAGTGAGTTCTTATTTATCAGCACAGATCTCAACAATGTTTATTATAATCAACAGCTCACCAAACAGCCTCCCTCTGGCTTTACTTGCAAAAAACTTTATTATATAGTGTTCATTCCTTCTGTCTACGGTCTCAACCCAACCTGTTGCTGTTACCATCCACTATGTACACATAAAATACTTGAATGGTTTCTCTTTGAATGGTTTTCTTTTGAATCACCTTATTCTCCTTGAGAACTAATTTTAAAGGAAGACATCGGGAGACTTTAGAATATGTAGAAGCTACGCGCTACTCTCTCTAACTCCTGTCATGGAGAGAATAGAAGAAGTTGGTTACCCAGTAAGCTTCTCCCTCTGTTGTCAGTACCCGCCTGAACCCCAGACAGGCCGGTCCTCCTTGGGTTCCCAGCTAACTTTGGAAAAACAAAGATCGGTCTGGCTTGCTGTGAAGAGAGATTTTATTACCTACATGAAATATTTAAGCCATGTGATCTTTGTCTCAGAGAAGATTTCAGAAAAGTCCCGACAGCATATCTCCTCTAGTCTGCTCCGAGGTCCGCTCCCTCGGGTCCCGCCCACGGGTCCCACGGTGAGCAGCGCGGGAGACTCGGGGGAAGTTCCAGTGTTTTTTTCTTTTCCCCTCTGGCGGCTAATCACCTTCTCCGAATGTCATGGTTTATGATAGCATCAGCTCTCCAATTATCTCAAATTGCCCGTAATATTTTAATCCTCATACATTTTCACCAAGACTAACACCATTAAATCAAAATTCCTAAGTTGTGTGAACTCTAGTAACAGGTGCAAAACCAGGGCTTGGATGTGGACGAAGCTATTCCAACGCGACTGTAAGCACTGAGCTGTGGGTAAACAGAGAGCTATCTGACACTGGGGGCGGGGGGGGGGGCCTGTTCAAACGAGAAGGGAGGAGACAGACTGAGAAGTTTCCTATTTTCTCGCTGCCTTGATTCTGGTACTATTGGAATATTAAGGCTCCTTATTGTTAAAAGTAGGTCCCTAGATCATTAAGCCTCTGAAACCCTAACTCACTGACATTCTGAAGTTCTAAATAGCCTGTTTCAAGCCAAGTCGGTTTAGTGTGTGAGGATGTTAACTTGGATTTGACTGGCTCCAGGGTGCATTCGTCTTTAAAGCTAGCAAAAGCAGCTTGCCCCAGGTCACTTTTCAGATAACTTCCGTGAAAATTAAAACATGAGTTGTGTGGAATCTACTTAAGGTTAAATTTATTCCTGCTTGTCCTCATCAGCATTAGTGGAATCCCAGGATACTTATCAGCCTTTTAATGTAAGGACTCTCAAGTATCATGACCCCATACATGATTTCAGTTGGCCATCATTTAAAGTGTTTTTATTTTTTAAAAGATTTTATTTATTTACTTTTAGAGAGAAGGGAATCGAGGGAAAAGAGAAGGAGAGAAATATTGGCCCGCAACCCAGGCATGTGCCCTGACTGGGAACTGAACCCTCGACCCTTCAGTTCTCAGGCCGGCGCTCAATCCACTGAGCCGCACCAGCCAGGGCTAAACAGTGTTTTTAAAAAAGTGTTTTCCTAGTGGCTGGCAGGGTGGAAACCAATATTTATTGAGCATGGGTGTTTTACTTATCTCATTCAATTCAAACAAAAATTCTATGAGGCCATTATTACTGGCCCATATCCCTTATCCAAAACTCTTGGAGTCAGGTGATTTCAAGAAGGTAACAGTGTATTACCTCACACACCCCAGCGAAGACTGGGGCACACCCTATAGTCAGCTGCATTCATATGTCTGTAGCAAAAATTGTATATACTGTATTCAGAGCATTTTGCATTTTTGAATTGTGGATAAGATAGTAGGAACTGAATTGTCTCCATCTTATAGATGAGAAAAGTAGCTTAGGAGAATTAGGTTGGCAAAGCTCACACAGTGGTGGAGGCAGGATAAAACCAGGTGTAAAAGCCCGCTGTTCTATGCTGCCTCATGAGTCTGGATGGTGATGTTTCGAGTGCATTGCTAATGTCCTAGTAATACTGGAACTCGTAACCTAATTTCTACAAGGTAGGGGGCAGCAAACTCTTCGGTTGCCAATTTGAGTCATGTGTTTTCATTAACACTAATGATCTGGATATTCTCTTATTTCTTTTTGAAGTGTTTTAGTGACTCACACAGATGCAGTAAAAATTTCAGATTTTGGTACCTCGAAGGAACTCAGCGATAAAAGTACCAAGATGTCCTTCGCTGGCACAGTTGCGTGGATGGCACCAGAGGTGATACGAAATGAACCCGTCTCTGAGAAAGTTGATATATGGTGAGTGGCACCATCTGGGCGAAGTAGAAAGTCTTTTCCCACTTTCACCCTGTTAGCATTTTCCTCCATCAACACCTCTACTGTCCCAAATATCCTTTCCTGTTACTCACTTCCGGTTGATTGCAGTCTCACATTAGCTGAGGGGCTACCCAGTACAATGATGACCTGGTGAGAAGGGTTGAGATAGGAATTAGGGTGACTACCCATTCGGCAAGTCATCAGTTTTGGGGACCCTCAGAGACCATGTTGAACTTTCTGGAAAATGGAAAGGTTACTTTAAGTAACCATTTAGTATAAAAGTCTTCCTGAAATACATTACATAATTCTCGCCTCCTTAAATAAAATACTTTAAACAAAGTTCACCCGTTCTTGGTGACTCAGACCACCGCTGGTACATCCGTGACCTGCTGATGTGATGCAGTCACGTGCTTCAGGCCCAGTCGAGCCGCGCAGTACGGTTTGCCCTTTCATCCAACAGCCCCTGTGGGCTGTGCTTTGTTGTTGTCGTCGTTGTTGTTGGCCTTTTTAAATCTATATCTGCTTTTCCTCCAAATATTTGCTATGAACAGTGTATTTCCCTGTAGCTTGCTTTTCTTACATTCTTAATATTGGCTACCAATAACTTAAGGCTTAAAATCAAAATAATAGCATATGTTAAAATTTCATGTGACACAAAAATAAATAAGATAAAGAAGAAAATGTGGGATCACTTATAATTTGGGTAATTATTACAAATGTGCCCTCTTTAGGGATTATGCCAATTTATGTTCCCAACAGAAATATATAAAAGTGTTTTCTCAGTTTCACCAACAAAGTTAAACTTTTAGATTTTTGCCAACCATGTAGATAAAAAAGGTATCTTTGGTGAAATTTAATTTGCATTCCTTTTCTTATAAGTAAGGTTGTATATTTTCATGTTTACAAACCATTTGTAATTTTTTGTGAACTATTCTTATTCTTTTCTAAGCTTTCTGATTTCTACCCTTATCAATTATAAAAGTATATTATATATTGAAAAGATTAGCCTTTTGTGTATTTGAATTACAGATACCTTTTACATTTTATTTTGCTTATGGTGGAGATTTTTTCTTTGCCAGATTTGGTTTTCTAATGCAGTTTAGCTTATCATTCTCATCTTTTAAGCCTTCCGAATTTCATAATTAGAAAAGCCTTCAAGACTCTAAGGTTTTTTTGTTTTTTTTTAATTTCCCATGTATTTTTTCAGAATTTGTATGTTTTCGTTTTTTATATCTAAATCTTTGATTCATTAGGAATTCATCTTTATGTAAGATGACACATACATTTAATTTTCTCCTCAGTTGCCCCAACAGCATTTATTGAATAATCAACTTTTCCCCACTGGTTTGGGATATCAGTTTTATCATATATGCAATTCCTGTGTGTATTCGGTCTATTCCCGGATTTCTGTTGCATTCCGTTAGTCTGGCTGTCTCTCCATGTACCAGCATTAACTACGGAAACCTTATAACGTGTCTTAATGTCTGGTAGGTAGTGTTGGTTGCCCCTCATTGACTTTCTTTTTTAGAGTTCTCCTGGCTATTTCCATTTTTCTTGTAGCAGCATTAGAATTTTAAAACTGGGTTCATTTGATTAAAAATTAATGAAGAACTAAAATGAAAATCAGTCTCTCTGAAATGTCTTCTGTGCGTGTTCCCGGCACCGCTGCAGGTCTTTCGGCGTGGTGCTGTGGGAGCTGCTGACAGGAGAGATCCCCTACAAAGACGTAGACTCCTCCGCCATTATTTGGGGCGTCGGAAGCAATAGTCTACACCTTCCAGTTCCTTCCACTTGCCCTGATGGATTCAAAATCCTTATGAAACAGACATGGTAAGAAATATATTTCTCCCAATATTCTCTTTTGCTTTCTTCCAGAAAACCATATTTGAAACTTCTCTAAAACTGCAGAGAAGTCTCTAATGTGTACTGGGAGTAAATCACCTGGTAGCATAACACAAAGAGCCTTGGAATTATTTATAAAGAATTTAGTACATCTCAAAATAGTAGACCTCAGTAAATGATAGCTATTATTACTTTACCAGTCCTAAGGGATCATTATCAAACAGGTCACTGGTCCTAGAGATTTTCATTTTATCAGCACTGCCTGAGATATAGCCGCTCATGGAGTCAAAAATGTTCTTCATAAAGTAAAATAAAACCCTGGCTGGGTACCTCAGTCGGTTAGAGCATCATCCCCATATACCAAGGTTGCAGTTTTGATCCCAAGTCAGGGCCCGTACAAGAAAGAACCAATGAATGCATAAGTAAGTGGAACAACAAAGTAATGTTTCTTTCTTTAAAATCAGTAAAAAGTAAATAAGGTACAATAAGATCTTTATTCTCCTGGATATAACTTCTGAAATTCACAAGCTGCCTCTCTTTATTTTTAGGCAAAGCAAACCTCGTAACCGACCTTCCTTCCGGCAGACGCTCATGCATTTGGACATCGCGTCTGCGGATGTCCTCGCCACACCGCAAGAAACTTACTTCAAGTCTCAGGTGAGTCTGGAAACCTCTGCCGGGTGCTGCTGAACAGACAGGGAACTCTCACTGAGAAAAAGTCATTCTCAGAAGAGGGCTGTTCTGATTCTTATAACAATTATACAACTCCATTCATTGTGAAACTGTGATACCTCATACAGATGACATTTTGGAGTTTTTAAGCACAGACACTATTATCTCATTTGAAAATGATGTGGATCAGAATCCGACATTTATGTGGGTTCTGGTGAAACTGTTGAAGAGAAAAGGAAGATATGAAAAAACTATAATGTACACATATTCGCATTAGAATTATTATTGAACTTCATGAAAGTATTACTGTCTTTGAAGTAGAAAAAATAAAGTACAGGGTAGGGAAGTTAAATATCAGAAAGAGCCCGTGATGGAATTAGGCCCAGAGAACTTTTCTCTAATTTTATATGTCACTTAGTAGTACCAATTAAAATGTTATTTAAAGCCCTGGCTGGCGTAGCTCAGTGGATTGAGCGCGGGCTGTGAACCAAAGCATCGCAGGTTCGATTCCCAGTCAGGACACATGCCTTGGTTGCAGGCCACGGCCCCTAGCAACCGCACATTGATGTTTCTCTCTCTCTTTCTCCCTCCCTTCCCTCTCTAAAAATAAATAAATAAAATTAAAAAAAAATGTTATTTAATGTATCTGTTAGCTTTTACTGCATTACAAACCAATCTAAAACTTATGGCTTAAAGCAGTAAGCTTTTGTTGAGCTCACAATTTAGTGGGTTGGGAATTCAGGCGAAGCGGTTCTTCCGCTGGCTCTGGGCTCACTCACATGTCTGCAGTCAGTCGCCAGGTCAGCTGGGAGGCTGTCAGATTCCAGATGGCCTCATTCACAAGTCTGGCTGGCTGGTAGCTAGAGCACCTCAGTCCTCCTCCACGTGGCCCGGCCAACCCAGATGGAGAAACAGACATCACCTCTTGATGAGAGAATCTACCATAGCAGATTGTAAACTTGGGTGCAGAGAAGGAAAGAAGAGGTGACTATTAAATTAAAATACTATGAATTGTCATAAGGATTGGTGGTCCAGCCCTGGCTGGTGTGGCTCAGTTGGTTGAAGTGTCATTCTGTAAACTGAAAGGGCACCAATTCAATTCCAGGTCAGGGCGCATGCCTGGGTCGAGGGTTTGATCCCCAGTAACGGCATGTGTGGGGAGGCAACCAATCAATGTTTCTCTCACACATCCATCACTGATATTTCTTTCCCTCTCTCTCTGTTCCTTCCCCTCTTTTCCAAATGAGAATAAAATAAAAAACCTTTTTAAAAATTATCTTAAAAAGATTGGTGGTCCAACCAACATCAATATGGACAGGGAGTTATGGGAGGTAGGTGTACATGAGGCCTTTATCCCTGCCAGACCCAGGCAACAGCAAAAGGAGGTAGATAGGATGAAACTATGGCTTTTGAAATAAATGCGATGATCCTAAATTATAGCTCTATGCCTGCAGGATTCCACAACAGTATCACATAATTGCTCATCACATAGCTTTGTCTCATTCGTGTTACTGTGCTTCTAAATGAATGTTTGCAGGGTGAATTCCATCTCCACATTATTTTCCCATATCACCTTAAAGATTAATCCTCAGAGAAGAAGTTTATTACCGATTGGTGTTTCAGTCTGCCCCCATAGCCCCCCATCTGCGGTGGGTGATGAGTTTACCTACCAGGAAAGTCTGTGTCGGGAAGAGTACTGGGGAAGAGTCGGGACTGGGAGGGGGATTGTCCTGGAAGTTAAGCAAGTCCTCCAATGTGCTTTAGTGCCTGTCTCAACCCAAGGCTCAGGGTGCGGGCTTCACAGGTATCTGATAAACACTGAGACACTCTGCCCGACAGACGTGGGGAATATCTTAATAAAGCCCCATGGTCCTGGCAGTGTCTGGAGAATGAGGTACCAGGGACTGCTGCCCTGTCGCCCAGAGTTCCAGCGTGCTCTCTGTAAGCCACAGCCGCGTCTTTAAATACTCCATCAGCCTTGCCCCTGTGGCTTTTAGTGTTTCTGAGGAATTACTATGTAAGGAAAGTGTTTGATCTTAGAGGAAATAAGAGGATGTAAGGGACTAACTTCATACCATTTCCTATGTTCTTTGATATGCATTCAGATAAACTCCCTTTAAACTATTAAAACTATTGCCTATCTATTCAAACACATGTAGGTGTGGTACGGGAGAAGAAATCTCAAATAACTTCTGTTAGTATTCAGAAAAAGCCTAGGTTCTTTTGTGAAATGAGAGAGAATAACAGTGAGTACTCTCTAGGAAATCTTTTAAACTGTAGGATATGGCTACAATCACAGCTTTGCTTACTTTATACAATAAAATATACATGTCACAATTTTGAAAAGCAGTTTTTGTGAGCATGCTAAGTCACAGCTATTGAGATAGTATAACTATGTATACTTAGAAAACTGAAGTTCTAAGCAGATTTTACTTGAGTGCTCCCAGAATATCTCTTCTTAGCCAGTCCAACACGCCCTGAACCCCCACCACATACAGAGCACTGCATAGTGCACCTGAGCACACACAGTCAGTGTCCTCCCTTGTACACACTCACTTTTTAAAAATATTTTATTTATTTATTTTTAATTTTTTTTAAGTAATCTTTTTTTTTAAGATTTTATTTATTTATTTTTAGAGAGGGAAGGGAGAGGGAGAGAGAGAAACATCAATGTGCGGTTGCTAGGGGACATGGCCTGCAACCTAGGCATGTGCCCTGACTGGGAATCAAACCTGCAATGCTTTGGTTCGCAGCCCATGCTCAATCCACTGAGCTATGCCAGCCAGGGCTATTTTTAAATTTTTTTATTTTTAAAGGTTTTATTTATTTTATAGAGAGGGAAGGGAGGGAGAAAGAGAGGGAGAGAAACATCAATGTGTGGTCGCCTCTCACGTGGTCCCCACTGGGGATCTGGCCTGCATTCCAGGCATGTGCCCTGACTGGGAATTGAACCAGTGACCCTTTGGTTCACAGCCTGTGCTCAGTCTACTAAGCTACACCAGCCAGGGCTACACACTCACTTTTATCAACACATGCAGTGCTGAAATTGAACTCAGAAAATGTTCTTTCAGAGGAAGAATATGAAAGGGAGAGGAAGGGGAGGGGAAGGGAAGGAAGAGAGAGGAACCAGTACATTGGGCATCTTTTTTATTATTATCTTTTTTCATAAAGCTTGCAGCTGATTTCTTTCTTTTTTTTTTTTAAGAGAGGGAAGGGAGAGAGAAAGAGAGAGAGAAAGAAACATCAATGTGTAGTTGCTGGGGGCTGTAGCCTGCAACCCAGGCATGTGCCCTGACTGGGAATCGAACCTGCGGTGCTTTGGTTCACAGCCCGCGCTCAATCCACTGAGCTATGCCAGCCAAGGTGGACATCTTTTAATAATCATTAAGTTTTCCACATTTTTCTCCCAACATAAAATCTTACCCCTCCTTGAGTAGCCCCAAATCTGCTATCCTTGATAGTTCCTAGAATTAGACCTTGAGTTGAAACCCCTGTCCTGTGATCTTGGATAACACAAAATTCTCTAAACCTCAGCTTACTCATCTAAACAATGAAGATACTCATATCTTTCCTTCCTTGTGGATCAAGTGAGACAATAAAAATGCAAGTGTGAAGGCAACTTCTGGTCAAGATGAAAGTAAACGCAACTCGCCTCCTTGCACAACCACAGCTAAACTACAGAGTAAATATCACTCAGAACTCTAAGAAAATAAAGATGTATGGAAGCCTGACAACAGAGAAATTAAAGAAACCGCCTTCATCCAGACAGGTAGTAGGGACGAAGGGACAGAGGGGTGGAGAGGCGGAGATGAGGAACCAGCTGATCCCAAAGCCTCCCGTGGCAGATATAAAACAGAGAGATATATTAGGAGCAAGAGATCCCAGCCCCACACCAGACCAACCAGCCCAGGGTTTCAGTGCCAGGAAGATAAGTCCTCAATACTTCTGGCTATAAAAACCAGTGGGGGTTGAGTCGGTGGAAGAAACTGCAGGATTCTCAGGCCTCTCCTCTTAAAGAGGCTTTCACTGCACACAGACATACTCAGACTCACTCCCTCTGGGCTCCAGCACCAGGGCAGCACCTTGAAGGACACCGGTGGCATACAGGGATGAACTAAAGTGTCTGGCATCGGGGCAAGAGCTGGGGGACAGCTTCTTCACAGACAGAACTGCAGACAGTAGCCATTGTACCTTTTCTGAGCCCTCCCCCACACAGAGCCACAGTACTGCAGCACCATATCTGAATCTCCATGAACCTGGCTCCCGTGGTAAGCTCCACCCTGTTACCTAAGGGTCCACCCCATCCCACTCATGGGCCTACCCAAAGTGGTAACAGTCCTTTTCCATATGAAGGGCTGAGGTAGAAATAGACTTCAGATATTCCTAAATCCGATCAAACAAGCAATTGCAGAGCTAAGCCCCCAGACCTCTTGTTGAGTAGCCTCAGGCCCAGGACTAGAAGCTATCTGCAGATCGCTTTATAACTTATGCCAAAAGGCCCCAGACAGAACACAGGGGGAGGCTGACCTTGGCCTGCACCATCCAGGAAACTCCAGAGCCTCCCCCCACCAAGTAGATCACAGGCCACCTTGGAGCATCACTCAATCACCTCCACAAGCCATGGAGGGAGGTGGTTGCTGGCCAGGGATCAGAGTTAGTCCTGAAGCTGTCTGTACTGGCTAAACCCCTCCCATCGACCCACTGACAGCAATCAAGACTCATCTACAAGAGGAGGGAGTACTCAGACCACATGGAAGGTGCACCTAGAGCACACAGCTTGGAACATAGGGGAAGCTGTGCCACTGGACCCTATATATAGGACACATACTACGTTAGGCCACACTACCAAGATACAGAGTCAAAGCAGCTCTACCTAGTACATAGAAACACAGGGAAGCTGCCAAAATGAGAAGACAGAGTAACATGGCCCAAATGGAAGAACAGAACAAAACTCAATAAAAAGAACTAAACAAAATGGAGATAAGCAATCTATCGGATGCAGAGTTCAAAACACTGGTAATAAGGATACTCAAGGAACTCAGTGGACACTTCAACAGCATAAAAAAAGGCCTGGGCAGAAGTGAAGAATATACTAATTGAAATAAAGAGCAGCCCTGGATGGTGTGGCTCAGTGGATTGAGTGCAGGCCTGTGAGCAAAGGGTCACAGTTCCATTCCCAGTCAGGGCACACGCCTGGGTTGCAGGCCAGGTCCCCAGATAGGGGTGCACGAGAGGCAACCACACATTGATGTTTCTTTCCCCTTCTCTTCCCCTCTCTCTAAAAACAAATCAATAAAATCTTTTAAAAAAAAGGAAAGAAAGAAAGATAATTAGGGAATCAACAATGGAGTGGATTAAACCAAGAATCAGATCAATGATTTGGAACATAAGGAAGAAAAAGACATCCAATCAGTACAGCAAGAAAAAAAAGAATCCAAAGAATTGAGGATAATGTAAGGAGCCTTTAGGACAACTTCAAACATTCCAATACTCACATCATAGGGGTGCCAGCAGGAAAAGAGAAAGAGCAAGAAACTGGAAATCTATTTGAAAAAACAATAAAAGAAAACTTTCCTAATTTGGTGAAGGAAATAAACATGCAAGTCCAGGAACCGTAGAGAGTCCCAAACAAGTTGGACCCAAAGAGGATCACACCAAGACACATCATAATTAAAATGCTGAAGGTTAAAGATAAAGACAGAATCTTAAAAGCAACAAGAGAAAAACAGATAATTATCTACAAAGGAGTTCCCATAAGACCGTCAGCTGATTTCACAAAAGAGGCTTTGCAGGCAATAAGAGACTGGTAAGAAGTATTCAAAGTGATGAAAAGCAAGGACCTACAACCTACCTTACTCTATCCAAACAGTTATCATTTAGAATCAAAGGGCAGATAAAGTGCTTCCCAGACAAAGTAAAGCTAAAGGAGTTCATCATCACCAAACTATTAGTATATGAAATGTTAAAGGAAATTATATAAGAAAAAGAAGATCAAAACTATGAACATTAAAGTGCAGTAAACATATAACTATCAACAACTGAATCTAAAAAACAAAATAAGCAAATAAGCAGAACAGAAACAGAATCATAGATATGGAGAACTTTGGGATGGTGGCCAGTGTAGGGGGTCTGGGGAAATAGGGGAAAAGGTAAAGGAATTAAAAAGTATAAATTGGTAGTTACAGAATAGGCAGGGGGATGTTAAGAGCAACTATAGGAAATGGAGTTGCCAAAGAACTTACATGCATGACCCATGGATGTGAACGTAGGAGTGGCGATCCCTGGAGGGAGTCCAGGGTGCTGGGTGGAGGAGGGTAAAGGGGGAAACATTAGGACAACTGTAACAGCATAATCAATAAAAAAAAAAAAATTCAAGTGTATTGTAAACTGTAGAAAACTCCCCACAAAGCTACAAAAATTAAGCTGCCTTTGGCCCTGGCTGGTATGGCTCAGTGGATTGAGCACCAGCCTGTGAACCAAAGGCTCACTGGTTCAATTCCCAGTCAGGACACATGACTGGGTTACAGGCCAGGTCCTCAGTATGGGATGCATGAGAGGCAACCACACACTGATGTTTCTTTCCCTCTCTTTCTCCCTCCATTCCCCCTCTCTAAAAGTAAATAAATAAATAAATAATTTTTTAAAGCCTCCTTTGGGTTGTTACATTCTAGGTGGTTTTTCTGGTGAACTCCTGAGATGGATAAGATGACAGCTAGGGAATAACTCCTAATCATTGTGTTTTGACTTTATGCCACCCAAGAGGGAAAGAACTGGTTATTTAGCGTATGGCTTTGCTTCGCTATAGCAGTCTTGTACCTGAGGCCTCTCTCGCCTCCTCCTGCCTGCTGACAAATCTTGTCAGCATCAGTTATCAGTCAGTGTTTGCTGGTCACTGGCCTCCACCTCCCACCAAAACTGTCAGTCAAGAGGGCTGCCCAAGCCCAGCCTAAGAGAAGAGCTTCGTTCGTCTGTCTCTCATCAACAGCACATGTGTAAAGATGCAGCATATAGAGCACAGATGAACAAAGCACCCAATTTCAGTACAGTGTTAGAGTCTGCCAAAGCTATTGCTTCATTCTTAGACAATAACCCATTTCTCCAAGTAGGCAATTATCACTCCTGATATTCAATTACATTTGATACAAGTCTTTAGAAACCATTTTATTTTTTTTATCTTTGTTTTTTTTCCATTACCATTTAGTCCCCTTATACCTTTCTTGTCACCCCCTCCCCTCAGCAATCACCACACTGTTGTCCATGTCCATGAGTCCTTTTTCCTGTGGGGAGGGAGGGGCCAAACAAAAAAGGAAAAAGGAAATAGAAACCATTTAGCTTGGTCACAGACCCCAGCTGCGAGGTGGGTTATGTGCCTTACAGCATTCTAGTCCCCTTCCGAGTGCCTCTGACCACCCAGAAATCGGGGCGGTTGCAGGCATTGAGCTCGTGGCAGGGACGGACTGGGCTGCCTTGGGGGAGCCTGGCCATGAGCAGGCAGGTGCTGGGCAGAGGCTGGGCACTCCTGGGAGACAGGACACAGGACTCTGCGCCAACCCAGAGTCGGGCCTGCAGCACTGGTCTTTTCCAACTCAGAATCTATGGTTTCCTGCTACTTAGCCCCCCCCACTGAGTTTTTTCCTCAGGCAAGGCTGGAAGTCACTCTTTTTTTTTTTTTACTTTTTAAAAAGTAAAATATATGTAATATAAAATTTGCCATTTAACCATCTTAAGTGTACAATTCGGTAGCATTAATTACATTCATGATGCTGTGAAACTACACTATATTTTAAAAACTTTTCATCACCCCATTAAGCAATAACTTCTCATTCCCTCCTCCCCACAGTTCCTGGCAATCTGTTCTACTTTCTGCCTCTATGTCAGAACTTCATATGACTGAACGCTATTTATGACTGAATACTATCCTGTTGAATGGATATACCCACACTTTGTTTATCCATTCTTCTGTTAATTCACCTTCATTTTGATGCCTATATATATATTTTTATTTTATTTATTTATTTTTAGAGAGAGGGGAAGGGAGGGAGATAGGGAGAGAGACATCAATGTGCAGTTGCCTCTCACCTGGCCCCCATTAGGGACCTGGCCCGAAACCCAGATATGTGCCTTGACTGGAAATCGAACAGGTGACCCTTTGGTTCAGTCTGCACTCAGTCCACTGAGCTACACCAGCCAGGGCTCATTTTGACACCTATATTATGGGAGAAAAAAGCAGTGAGGTTTGGGTACAAGAGCTTCGTTCTACTGACCGAGTAACTGGTAGGCTGGAGAAGACAAAAACCTAAATGTTATGGCCTTCGCCTAACTAAATGTTAAGTCCTTACCTGGGACTTAAAGAGGATCTCATTAATGGTGGTGACTCTAGTTTCACTGGATTTTTCCCTTACCTGCTTACACAGGACATAAATACCTTGTGAAAGTACCCCTACCTCCTCCTTCCCCTCCCCATGTGCATTTTGGGGGAAATCCCCATAAAGAGTAGAGTCTCAAATAGCCTCAAATTAACATCTGCTCTGCTTTCCACTGACTCTGGCTAGATATAGCAGTCTCCTGCCTGGCATCTTCTGGGTGTTACTTTATTGAATAGCACCATCTTCTGAAAGCCTGCAGTCCCCAGGTGTCGTCCACTGGGTGCTGCCTGTCCTGAAGGCACCCACTGGGAGCCGTCATTTCCTGCTGTAACTGCAGCTCTGGACCTCACGAGATTCCAAAGCTGCACGTTGTTCTTCTGGCACGATGAACTTGTCCTTTCCCTGTTGAGTTATGCTTTGTTAAAGTAACAGAGCAGCGCTGCTTATGGCAAGGCGTTACAGCACAGACACAAGGCCCGGGGGCCGAATCCCACCCTCCACCTTGTTTTATCCGGCCCGGCACCTTGTTTCCACCAGCGGCAGCACCCAGCTCTCCCTGAACTGTTGAGGAGTAGTTACATTTACACAGTCCTAACATTACATTCGGCCCTTCGACGGCAACCTCGAGGCTGACGAAGCCCCCGTGAAAATGAGTTTGACACCCCTGTGTTACAGGTATTTTAGTGAAACGATGGAAAATGCCCCTCCTCTCCGGTGGTGGTCAAGTTCATGCAGGACCCCTCCTTCATGCATGACCGTGTTCTCCCAGAGGCTCTTCAGTCTCTGAGCAAATTGGCTTCAGATGTGCCCACGCATGTCTGAATTGCAGATTAAGTGCCGACTGGGACTCCTATTACATAAAAATTCTCAGTGTATGTGATGGAACTCCAAAATTAACATCTACCAGTAACATGATACCTTTGGGGAAAACATTATTAATCAGTACCTGCTGTGTTCCCACACATCCTGTTCCCTCTTCACAGGAGGGAACTTCTTTTTGGAAATTCATTTTCTTAATAGTTTGCAATCGTCGGAAGGCTCTCTCTGAGTTTCCCAAACCTGCAAGCTAAATATTAGGAGGTTTATTTCCTCCAGAATTTAAAAAAAAAAAAAAAAAAAAAAAATCCATGATATTTGATTTCTCACCACCAGAGGGAGGTATTCCTTTTCCTGATTCCTTTAAATATTGCCCTGGAATCCCCTGACAGTTTTTTTTTTGTGCAAAAGAGGACACTGTAAGACCCAAATTTGACCTTCCCCCTTACTCTTTTTCGGTCTAACAACTATTGACTGTCAGTCTTTGACCTCTTAAAGCTCAATACTCTTCCTCCTTCATGACTTTGATCTAACAATGGAAAGAACAGCATTACCTGGGGCTCAAAGGCCCAGACGCTGTCACAGACTAAACAATGAGCAGCACATCCCAGATCTCTGCTTTCGGATGTGTGGCGGGGTGGTGCCGGGAAGTAAGCTGACGGCAGAAATGTTTCTCCAATGGTCAGTCAACAAATGTATATGTGAAAATGGATAAGCAGCTTAATCACTTTCTAAATAATTATAATTTCCCCTACAGAAATAAATTGGAATTGGCCCTGGCTGGTGTGGCTCAGTGGACTGAGTGCCTGCCCACAAACCAAAAGGTCACCAGTTCGATTCCTGGTCAGAGCACATGCCTGGCTTGCAGGCCAGGTCCCCAGTTGAGGGCATGAGACAGACACATGATGTTTCTCTCCCTCTCTTTCTCCCTTCCTTCCCCTCTCTCTAAAAGCAAATAAATAAAACTTTTTAAAATAAATAAATATATAAATAAGGAATGGCAAATTTGGAGAGAAACCTTCTGTAATTTCACAATTACCTAAGAATAACTTCTTCCATGAGAGATGGAAGAAGTGATCTCTTCTCTCTAGAGAGATCATTTTCAACAGGAATCTAAATGTAATAAAATAGCTCAGAGAAAGATTATACAATTAGAAACATTTAATGATGGATCTAGCCTTTGCTGGAAATTATATTAATCTCATTAGCTTCCTGGGATGGTAGTCTATACATAATTTGAGAAAACATATCCTTTAGCTTTTTTCTAGAAACTGCCTATATAGACTGCCTTCCAGCAGAGGTTTTCCTAAAGTTTAGATAAAATTCTCCTTGAAATTCCATGCCCCTTGGGAAGTCCAGTTTCCTAACACTCCTGTGAATTCCTGCAGATGTCGAATTTCAGAGCCACTCCGGCTCTAACTTCCTGAAATTCTTGGCCCCTGTCCCTGCCATGCTGTGGCTGTCCCCTTACTGGTGCCCTGTCATTGACCCAAACGTACAGGTCGGCACCTTTCCTTGATTCCTGAGAAAGCAAGAACACTCATCCAAAGTCAGAGTGAATGTCAAGAGACTCAACTAAAGCTTTAGGAACTCAGAAGAGCCTTACACTTTGAACAACTTAAATCACATATTAGACATCCTTTCTGTCCCAAGGATTTTGTCAGCCTCTAAATTATTCAGCTGTACTGTTTCTCTTCCTCTCCCTTCTTCTCTTTGTGCTCATTCCCTTGTTCCCAAGTCCCTGTATAATTCCCTGTAATTTTATTTCCATCACCTGCCGTACATGCCCCTTGGGGTCTTCCACTCCAAATATTTCTTCCAGATATTTTTGTATACAAAACCTAAGAGGAATCAGTTGTAAAGATACCATATTCTCACTGGCACATTCTTGTGCCACATGGGTATCAGAGCTGTTCTTTCTGGCCAGGCGTTCTCAGACACCAGCCTGACTCCCAGAGGTGGTAGCTGGTGTGCTGGCTGTGGTGCTTCTGGTAGCCTGTACTGCAAGGAAGCTGGAGAAGAGGCAGCATCCCGTGTTGGACCAAATACAGAAAATGGGGTGGAGTGGGGTGTGTAGATACCTCTTCATAAGATATTTTGCTATCAACTAATATTAATTGAACATCTATTCTAGAAATTTCTTCAGGAGAAACATGCAAAAAAAGAAAAGAAAATCTCGTACGTGATCCTGTGGCTGTACCAGGGATTGACACTCCTAGAATATTAACAAAGTCTAATTTGTGCTCACCCAGGCTGAATGGAGAGAAGAAGTAAAGAAACACTTTGAGAAGATCAAAAGTGAAGGCACGTGCATACACCGACTAGATGAAGAACTGATTAGAAGGCGCAGAGAAGAGCTCAGGTCAGCTGATCTCTCCCCCACCTCCCCGCGTGCCCTTTGAGCAGGAGCTGTCTTTGTGAATCACCATCTCACTTCCCACACCCCTTTCTCTGTGCTGTTCATTGTTATTCTCTTTAAAATTTGCCCTGAAATTTAGCCCTCTTTTATATTACTGTCTTACCTCTCCCCCAACTCTGTTACTCTCCTTTATCATATCTCTACAACGGAGATTCCCGGAGCAATGCTGTTTGTTCATGCTGCCCCTGTCCGAGGTGACACAGATGGCCAGAAGTTGATAAGATGTAGTCCCCAGTCTCAAGATGCTTTTAATCCCTTGAGGGATGCAGGCGTGCCCATAGATAAGCACTATGGTCACGCAGGACCTGTGCCGTGCGTAAGGATAAAGGAGTGATCCTGGTGTCGGCTCTAACCACATATTTACATTAACAGCGAGTCATCCTGTGTTCCCCTTAAGGCATTGCCAGCACCACACAAAGGCTACAAATTACACTCAAATCATAGTCACATTTTATCCGTGGCCCTCCTGGCTAATCTGTATGGCTGGATATGGCCTTGAAGGATAAACCAGATGGAAAGCTTAAATTTTCCATCTCCCACTCCAGCTTGGCTGAGTCATTGCATCAGAGGAAGGAGCCTTTATCCTGGAGGGCCCTTGGGCAAATGCTTTTTTTTTAATTTAAATGAATGTTCAAGTACAGTTTTCTCCCCCTTACTCCCAATCAAGCCCTCCCACCCCCTCCC
>PVIA01015579.1:0-22186 GCA_004024845.1 Tonatia bakeri | reverse complement strand
GCTGGTTTGGGAGTAAAGGGGAGAAAACTGTACTTGAACAATCATTAAAATAAAAAAAAAATTACCTAATGTAGGGAAAAAGAATTTAAAGAGTATATATGTAAATTCAATATGACTTTAAATTCAGTAGTGTATTTATTCTTCAATTTTTGAAAAGATACTTGTTGAACACCATTATTAGTTTAATCTTTCATTTAAAAAAGAATTAAAGGTGACTTACATAAACATAAATAATTCAAGAAGAAAAAACAACTCAGAATTAGCATGTTAGAATAGATGAAGCAAGTAGAAATAAGGAAACAAAAATATGATGGAAACAGGACTTGAATATTTTATACAAAATAAATGCCCTGGCATTTGATACACTTATTATTGGTGAGTATACATTGTTTTTCCATTTTCTAGCAGCCAGTGGGAAAGAAGGAAACACAAACAGAGTTTTTATCCCTTATAAGATAAAAATAACTCAATTTCTCTAAAAAAGCACAACTATTTATGATATTGAGAGCAAACAGTATTTTCCCTTCAGTTTCTCATAGAGACAACACTGTGTAAATAAACAATACCCTGTGCAACATTTTTACAGTGACTTACTGCTTTCTTGTAGTCATATGGTAAGCACTGGGGACTCCAAGATGATTTGGATCCAGTCCATGCTCACAGGGCAGCTGTGATTTAGCTGAGCTGACAGACCTATAAATATCTAGTTAAAGTACAACACGAAGTCTTGTGATACAGGTAAAGTCAAAGTATTGTGGGTGCAAAAGATATTGCCAGATAAAATATCCTCAATGAGGAATTAAAAAATTTTTGGTCTTATTCAATAGCATACAATGATAAAAACTAGTTTTAGTAGGTCATAGTCTTCCCATGTTTAATACAATATTTAATTCCATAGCCACAGGTCTTCTTTACTTTATTATTGAACTGGTGCAGTATCTCCTCACTCATCTCGCCCCCTTCAAACTTGTCCCCATGTCACTTCTAGATTCTCAGTGGACAAAAGCTCACAATTGATTGTCAGTTTAAAATTTGTTACAAAATAAATTGCAAACTCTTAACTCTCTGTTTAACTCTTTTATATATTTTATTTTATTTTTGATTTTTAAAGGGAGGGCAAAGAAGGGAGAAAGAGAAGGCAAGAAACATCATTGCAAGTGAGAAACATCTAGAGAAATTTTGATTGCTTTCTGTAAGTGCCCTGGGGAACCAAACCTGTGATCATAATTCTTTATACAGTAAGACCAAAAATAAAATTCCTATAAATTATAAACATTTTGAGAACATAAATAATTTGAAATGATAATATTTACATTTTTCCCATTTCCACTATCCTTTCCTGTGCCTTGTATGTAATATATGCTCAAACATATTTTAAAAGTATTGAACAAATTAATTCAGCTGATTAATTTAAGTTCTTTAATTTTACATTGCAAAAATATATCTATTAAGTATATAGTAAAATCCCTTAACTGATATTATGTTATATTAGGAAAGAAATTCCTATCACATTTAGATTTATTAGAAGGATCATGTATCCTTTTACATACACATGAAAATACACCACGAGGTCTGTTATTTCTATGCTTATCACTGTAGCGTGTTTGTATGCATATATCAGACATTTCAAATGTTAGTAGCTCACTACAAAATTAAGTGACATCAATATAGTTCCAAACCAGGTAAGGTAAAGTTAAAGAAATTCATCATCACCAAGACCTTATTATATGAAACGTTAAAGGGACTTATCTAAGAAAAAGAAGATCGAAAACTATGAACAGTAAAATGATAACAAATTCACAACTATCAACAACTGAACCTGAAAAACCAAAACCAAAACAAAGAAAAACTAGAAGAGGAACAGAGAAATGGAGATCATGTGAAAGATTATCAGTGGGGAGGGGGAGGGTGTGAATGGGGAAAAAAGGTACAGGGAATAAGAAGCATAACTGGTAGGCACAAAATAGACAAAGGGAGGTTAAGAATAGTATAGGAAATGGAGAAGCCAAAGAACTTATATGTACAACCCATGGACATGAACTAAGGTGGGGGGAATGCTGGAGGGAGGGGGGTGCAGGGCAAAGGATGATAAAGGGAAGAAAATAATGGAACAATGGTAATAGCATAATCAATAAAATATACTAAAATATTTAATATTTTATCTATATCTTCATCTGTGTCTAGGTTAATCATTGTAGCAACTGGAATAATTGTAGCAGAGTGTTAAATAAAGATCACATTCATGTATTTGGTACATAAAAGACATGAAATATCTGACAGTAGTAATTTAATGTATTGCCCTTATTTTACAGCACCTTAAAATTATCTTGTTTTAAGTGATATAATTATATCAAAGATAAATTATTCAGAAAAATGCTGACCAAAAAAGAGATGGTAAACTTTTCATTGTCATTTGATTGTGATAAGTGAATGCTACAGAACTATTTTTGAAGATGTGAGTCAGGTGTGAGGTGATATCAGATCATAGTTTTCATTTGCATTTTTCTGATGATTAGTGATGTTGAGCATCTTTTCATGTGTCTATTGGCTATCTGTATGTCCTCTTTGTAGAAGTATTTATTCAGGTCCTTTGCCCATTTTTTAAATTGAAAAAATTTTTTTGGCTGTTGAATTGTGTAAGTTAATTATAAGTTTTGGATATTAACTCCTTACCAGATGTATCATTGGGGAATATTTTCTTCTGTTGAGGTTATATTTTTATTTTATTTATGGTTTCCTTTGCTGTGCAAAAACTTTTTGGTTTGATGTAGTTTCATTATTTTTTCTTATTTCCCTTGCCCCAAAAATAGTACCAAGAGAAATATTTGAGATTTTACTGCCTATGCTTTCTTCTAGGATTTTTATGGTGTTGAGTCTTACACTTAAGTCTTTAATTCATTTGTGTTCATTCTTGTATATGATGTAAGAAGGTATTCTAGTCTCATTTTTTTTTTTGCATGTATGTGTCCAATTTTCTCAAGACCATTTATTGAATAGACTGCCTTTATTCCATTGGATGTTTTTGCCTCCTCTGTCCAGTATTAATTGACTATAAAGGTGTGGGTTAATTTCTGAGCTCTGTATTCTTGTTCCATTGATCTTTATGTCTGTTTTTATACCAGTACCATGATGTTTTTATTACTATGTATTTGAAGAAACCCAAAACACTAACTTGAAAGATATATGCTTGTGTGAACCCCTATGTTCATTGTGGCCTTATATACAATACCTGAACTATGGATGCAACCCAAGTGTCCATTAATACATGAGTGGATAAAGAAGTTGTGGTACAGCCCTGGCCAGGTGATTCAGTTGGTTGGAGTGTCTTCCCATACACAAAAAAGGTTGCAGTTTCAATTCCCAGTCTGGGCACATACCTAGGTTGTAGGTTAACCCCCTGGTTGGGGTGTGTCCGGGAAGCAACCAGTCGATGTTTCTTTCTCGCATTGATGTTTCTCTCTTTTTTGTCTCTCTCCCTACTTCTCTCTTTAAAATCAATAAACATATCCTTAGGTGAGGATTAAAAAAATAGTTATGGCACATACATATAATGGGATATCCCTTGGCTATAAAAAGAACAAAATCTTATCATTTGTGGTAGCACAGGTGGATTTCTATCCTTGAATAAGTGACATGTGACATTTGAATTAGAATTACTCATTCATTTATTACCTAACAGCTATTGGGCACCTTCTGTGTGCTCAGCATGAGACAAGTGCTGGGAAAAGAAATATGATTTATTATTTTATGTCCTCTTAAGTTCAATTCTAAATATTTCTCGTGGGATATTTTGTGAGCCAGGGAGAAGGACTTGGTGAAAGCTTCTAGGAGTAGCCAGTGTTCCAGCAGTTTATTAAATGAGGAGTGGGAGATAACCAGACAAAGAAGGGGAAGGAACCACAGGGTGGAACAGTTTGGGTTGTGAGGGGAATTAGATGCCCTTTGATCTTGCTGGAGAACAGATTGCTAAATGGGGAGGGGCAGAAAGAGAGCAACAGTTATTCATTTACATGTCTATTTAGTCAACAGAGTTTATTAACTGATATTTATTACTTAGTTTAATGTTGTGATATTTATTATTCATCAGAAACCACTGGACTTCCAAAACAAGCATCCACTATCACATTGCGGTTGGTTTGCTGATTGTGAGTTTTGCATTAAAATAATAGGATAATATTTAGTTTATTTTATGGCAAAAAATGAAGAGAGAAATATGCTTTGTAGCTTAGGATGGGATGTAGACATTTAAGTGACACAGCCGGGATCAGAATCCAAATGGCTTCTGCTTCATTGCTTTTCCCAATCAAAATTTTCTGCCTTAAAAACTGCATATCTCCACTTGTTTCACATAATTTTTACTAAAACTGTATAACCAACCTGACATTTGTAATCCTTGCATTTTGATAAATGACATGGAAATGTTTATAAGTTTAATTCTGTTTTTAATGACTTTAGTGTAAAACAACTCTAGACCTTTACACAGCTCTTCTTGTAATTTTTTTCCTACAATTAATTGCTTCAGTATTAGGACTTCTTTATATATTGTTCATACAATCACTGATTACTCTTTGTATCTACTACTACAAAAATATTTGGAAATATTTTGCTTTCAATCTCTGAAATTATATTGATAATTTGCTTGCAGTTACTTAGTACATTCATGTATTTGCATTTGAGATTCTAGTAACACTTTCATCAGCCTTATCTTCCTTCCTACCATAGAAATTTTTGTGAAAGGGATTCCTGGTGCTATTTCTGCCATTTGCTTGCATACATTCTGTTCCAAGAGGGCACACCCTGTGAGTGTGGGAATAAAACTTCTGGGCAGAGACTCCAGTGCAGCAATTATCTCAGATGAGGCTATTGGATTGCTTGATTTCTCCAGGGAGTTGGGTAATGGAGCTCCAGAGCACGCCCTCTCCTGTCGCATGTCCAGCCCCACTTATTTCTCAATGCGACATCTTAGCATAATTATCTCACCTCTAACTTTGAATAGCATGAAGCTTCTAATTCTGACCCACTGAAGAAATTAATTCTGAAAAGACTTCATGATAATTTGATAGGGGAATTTATGCCTTTCAACACTGCGTGTCAATTGAAATACCTCTAAAACTCAAAATTTGAATTTATACTACAAGAGACTACTCTTGTAACATGGCATTGTAGTTTGACATTTCTTCGTTGCAGAGAAGGAAAAAAGTTTGCTAATACAGAACTAATCCATGCTTTGGCTTACATTTTTCCATTTAAATTAAGATATGATTGAACTGGATGAGTGGGATACAGTTCTAATGCAATGGAAGTATGAATACTAAACCTTTTATGGCCAAATTTATCATAAGCAATTCCCAACTTGTCATTTTTAGGTTTAAATAAAAATGCAGAATCATCAGTATCTCTTATTGGTGATAAGAAACAAGACTGAATTGTTAATACGACAATAAGCATAATTGTCATGTGTCAGTATTAGGAATTATGCAATGACACAAAGAATAATACCTGGTTACTCTTTTTTATTTTCCTACTAGTCAGAGATGTAATTCAATTTGATTTTTCCTGCTACAAATAAACCTGAAGCAGCAGCCTGCACATTTAAACACTTTCTAGGGTGAAATCACATTCTCTCTCTCTCTCATCTATCTCTCTCATCTCTCTCCATCATCTATCTCTCTCATCTCTCTCCATCATCTATCTCTCTCATCTCTCTATCATCTATCTCTATACCTCTATCTCCTTAAAAGAAATAGAATTTCTAGCCATGTAAAGAGACTTTTTTTTTACAGTTCTCATTTTTTAAGACTTAGATTTTAGAGCAGTTTTAGGTTTACAGTGAAGGTGAGAAGGTACACAGACGTCTCACATACTGCTCAGCCCACACATGCGTACTCTCCCCCAGTCTCAGCATCACTCATCAGAACGATAGATTGCTTTTTCCTTTACCAAGGATGGACCTATACTGACACTTCATAATCACCCAAACTCCATGGTTTACTTTAAGTTTCAATCTTGCTGTTGTATATTTACTGGGTTTAGACAAATCAATAATGATGTATATCCAGTATTATAATATCATAGAAAGTATTTTCACTGCCCTAAAAATCCCCTGTGTGCTTACCGTCTTTATTATGCCAATAATTCAGTAGAGGAACTAAAGAAATTGCATATCTTCGTAAAATAAATTCTCCTTTTATTTCACTGAAATTTTTCTTCCTCACTTCAATTCCCCTTTATTTTTATTGCATGATTTGGGTGAGTCAGCATAATTGCTTACTGGGGATAAATTAGGCATGAAAAGAAAGATGGTATATATAATTTATTGGAATCTATTTTTTCATACATAATGTTTTTTGGTTTTCATGTGAAAGCTAAATTTGCCTTGTTTCAGGCTAAGTAGTATGAGAAAGTTTGGGGAAAGCTGCTTGCAGAGAAGCGGCGGTTTAAATAACTAGGTTAGATATTGTGATCAAAGGTAAGACCTTGTGAAACTGCCTTCTAACCTGCTGATGCTCTCTCTGAGCCCAATCTAGAGTTTGTCCTGTCATTGGAATTTTTTTCAGTGTCTTCATTTCCAGTATCCATTTTTCCTAGGTGATTTTTTTTATGTACACTGGGCTTCTTTTATTATTGCCTACTTTTTGTTTTAATGGTTTTGCTTGTTTTGAATGGCTGAATTCTTTGTTTTTACTTTATTTTGTTGTGGTAAGAACACAACATGAGGTCCACCTTCCTAAAAAACTTTTAAGTGTACAGTACGCAATTGTTGACTGGAGCTTCAATGTTTGCACAGCAGATTTCTAGAGCATATCACCTTGCTTAACTGAAATTTTATGCCTTAAACTCGTGGTAACTAATATGCCATTCTTTGATTCTGTAATTTGATTATTTTAGATATTTCATGCAAGTAGAATCATGTGGTATTTGTCTTTCCTCAACTGGCTTATTGCATTTAGCATAATGTCTTCAAGTTCCATCTATGTTGTTGCATATTGCAGAATTTCCTTCTTTTATTTTAACAGACCAAATAGTATTCCATCATATGTATATTTTCTTTATCCATGCACATGTTGATGGGCATTTATATTGTCTTCAAATCTTGGTTATTGTGAATGGCGCTGCAATGAGCATGGGAGTACTAAAAGTCACCTAAGGAATGGGGGAAAATCTTTGCAAAGCATATGTCTGGTAAGGGCTTACTCTCCAAAATATGTAAGGAATTCCTACAACTTAATAGCAAAATAAAAACTAATGTGCCGATTAAAAAATGGACTAAAGATTGAAAAGACATTTCTTCAAAGAAGACAGAAAAATGGCATATGAACAGCTATATGAAAGGATGCCTGAAGTTATTAGTAAAATGCAAACCAAATCACAATTAGATATTGCCTCATACCTGTCAGGATGGCTGAAGGGGTCCATTGGCTTGTCTACCTAAAAGCAAAATAAGACACAAACAGGAGTGTACAGCTAAGAAAGTAAGGATTTATTAAGGAAATGGCACCCTGTCTAGAATCACAGATAGGTAGCTCATGATCAAAGACCTGGCTCCCCAATGACTTCTAGGGGATGGGGTATATAGGGGGAAATCATTAATCATGGTGACTAAGGGAGTTAGGGCTATGGTCAGGGTCATGGTCTCTACTGATTGGTCAGTGCTAGGATAGAGACTGGTTAGTTGATCATTGTATCTGGTCCTGATGTCAGCAATGGTGTTGCTCCTTGTTCTGAAGTCGAAACAAAACTGAGGCCTAGATGTCACCTCTAGTTTGATGGAACCTCTGTCTCTGGGGTCAACAGTCCAAGGTTTTGTTTCTAAGGCTATTGGATGCTGACCAGAACCTCATTGTCCTGAGTGCTTAATGATTAAGAGAGGGAGAGGGAAGTGGGTGAGTCAGGTGAGGCCAGTTTGAGTCAAAGGAGAAAAATAAAATTAAAAGGGCAGATTAAAGAAAATAAGGTTCCTGCATGTTGACAACTTGTCCACCTTGCCCCCTCCATCTCTCCCTGGCTACAGGTGCTGTTGTTTCCATTAACCCCTCCAGCTCTGAGTTCTGATTGGGATCACATGTAATGGCATTTTGGGCTTTTGCTCCTCAGCAATGTTGGAGACATCACAGATCTACGTTGTAGAGTGACTAGATGGCTTAAGGTCAGTTTCTGTTGGCATGGCTAAGTCTGTGTTCCCTCCTCTGCCCCAAGCAGCAGAATAACAATGCACCTTTTTGTAAAGCCCCCTTTCACTAATGGCAGGGGAGCCCTGCTCTAGCCCCACCTTTAGTCAGTCTCAACATCTTACAAAAGACATGTCAGTACTTCTTACCCTGCAGGATCCCAGTTCCGAGCTGCCATTGTCTGCTTTTGGTCCATGGAATTATTTGTCTTGTTTTTGTTCTTGTGATGTCTCTTTGTTTTACATTTTCTTTTACATTTTCTTTTATTACATATTTCTGATTAAATTATAATAGAACTTATACTCTTGATTATTTTTATTTATTTGTCTTGAATGTAAGCTTAAAAATTTTTTCATCAAAATATTTTATTTACTATAAAAATATTTAATATTAAAATGTATGTTACCCTTGAATAACATTTTTGTGGTATAATTGACATATAACATTAGTTTCAGGCATACAACATAATTATTTGATATTCATATATATTGTGGAATGATCACCACAGTAAGCCTAGTTAACAACCATCACCATACATAATTATGAATTTTTTCTTGTGATGAAAAAATTAAAAATTCACTCTTTGAGCAACTTTCAAATGTGCAATACTATGTTATTAACTGCAGTCACCATGGTGTATATTACATTCTCATGAATTATTTATTTTGTAACTGGAAGTTTGTGGTTTTGACTCTTTACCCATTTCACTCACCCTCCGCCCTCGTCTCTGGCAACCACCAATCTGTTCTCTGTAACTATGAGCTCACTATTTTTTTCATGATTCCACATATAAGTGAAATCATATGGTATTTGTCCTTCTTTGTCTGGTATTTCACTTACATAATGCCTTCAAGGTCCACCCATGTTGTTGCAAATGACAAGATTTCTTCTTTTTATGGCTTATTAATAACCCATTCTATATACACATATACCACATTTTCTTTATTCATCCATTGGTGAACGCTTATGTTGTCGAGTTCGTGTTTTTATTTTGATCAGATAAATGTCCAAAAGTGTAATTGCTAGATGATGCAGTAGTTCTATTCTTAATTTTTTGAGGACCCTCCCTATATTTTCCCTTGTGACTGAATCAACTTACTGAATGTAAGCTTCTTGAGGCACAAACTTGATTCATCTACATCTCACTAATTTCTAGAACAGTTCCTTAGATATAGGTGACTTTGTTAACAAATTCCAATCCATGATCTACTTTCTTTATAAATAGAATAAACACACAAAAATTTAATATGCCAAAAGGAAGTTCCCTATTCTAAAAAGCTTTTAGGAGATAATTTATATAATTTCCTTTTACTTTCTGTTATTTATTCTCAGACCATCAGCCTTATACTCCCTTTTGAATTTGTCTTCTGAGAATACAAACATAATCTAGTAATTCCCATTTTAAGAAAAAAATCTCAGTCCTGAGTGGTGTGGCTCAGTGGATTGAGTGCCACCTTGTGAGCCAAAGGGTCACTGGTTTGATTTCCAGTCAGGGCACTGGAATTATAAGTGTAAATGTTACTCACTTATGGCTTATTTATTGCAGACATCTTTCCGTAATTATATTTGGAGAGTTTAACAATAAATAGTTGTTTTTCTAAAATTCTATGCTTAGGAATGTCATCTCTGAAGATGCTTTATGATGAGTGAATTTTAACCTGAACATGAAGCGAACTACAAAATCATGTGTGTATAGAGGTATTAGGGAAACCAAAGTGACACTCTCCAAAAGTGCTAAAATTTGTCAATTGTGTACACTCAAGAAACAATCCAATTTTTCTTATTTCTGTTCACTTGTTTTTCATGTCTTGTGGCTTATGAATAGGTCCATACATTGGTAAAAGTCACACTGCATATTCAACCCACGTGGAAAATAGCCATTCACTTTTATGCTAAATGATAAAAGTTTATAGCCATGAGCTTTTTTATAGATGTTGAGCATCAAAATTTTTGTGAGTGGTTAACTTCTTCATACTCATTTGAAAATTTATTATATTTAATTCACTCTAAAGTGAAGTTTTATGTTTATTTTTAAATGATAGTTTATTTGAATTTTGATTTATACATGTTTTGATTGAGCAATTTATATTTTCCCATAAAATGTTTCCATGACTGTTGTAACTTAGGTGTAACATGAGGAAAATTAAAGCTGTTTTGATTTAATTAAACTTCTCATAAATAAGTTTTTAAAAACTACTGTTACTTTATACCTTTTGGAAGCTTGGGCTTTCCTCTTGAAAACATTTTCTTCCAGGAGAGTGTTATATCTCAGCAATGATTAAATAAATTAAATTATCTGATATTAGATCCTTTTTAAAGGACAAGATGATTTTAACTTTTAACAGTTATAAAATTTAAGTCCTAATTCTATTAGGAATTTATTAAAATTCTTTTAGAGAGTTGATTTAAAAAATCATGATTTATCCTTTATCTAATGATAGAAGAGACTGCTTTTACATAGTGCTATTAAATATAGTTTGTATCAAAATAGGATAAATTGTCAACACACACACATACCATTTTGTAGCTTTAAAGATTTATTGTTTGAATGAGTGTTGTGAATTTTTAGGGAGAAAGTGGATGCTGAATAGACAATAGTTTTCCACTTTTCTGTTCAGAAACTACTTTGCTGCATAAATAATGTTATTGTGTGACTTTTATAAGTGCAATTTTGGGGAGAGTTAAAGCAGTGGTCCCCAACCCTTTTGGCACCAGGGGCTGGTCCCCTGGCTCACCTCCTGCTGTGCGGCCTGATTCCTAACAGGCCCTACTGATATGTGGCCAGGGATTGAGGACCCCTAAGGTAAAACACAATTTAATGGGCTTTGTGTTCCAGGTCCACATTTGATTTTAATAATGACAAAATCTGAAAGTCTTCGTAGTTCATTAGTATTGTTTTTTAATGAGAGAGTATTTTTAAAATGCTGACTGTACTTTTCATTCAGTTTACAAGGCATTTTAATACACTTAGTTTACTTAAATCATAATAAAATATGCAAGATACTTTTACAGCAACATGTCAAATTTGAGAATGAAGCAGTGCCTTATCTGAGTAGAAAACAAGTTGAGATTCCGAGACCTCACTGCTGTGCTGCTGCGTTCCGTCGAGAGCAACATCTGCACATGTCACCCACTTACGTGGTGTCCTTTACCTTCCTTTGGCGAGTCCTTGTCCTGCAGTCTCTCTCCTGGTTCGGAATACCATTATCTTCTCACTGTTTTCACACCCAGATGCTTACTTAAACAAAATACAAAAGCTTCTGGAATGAGTAAGAACTTAATAATGTAATTTTTGTCTATTACTCAAATGTTGCTAGGTAACAGCTTACTATTGGTTAGAGCAATCTTGTACATAGGGCCACAGGAAGGGTGAATGAAATTAAAGCTTGGGGCGGGGTTAACCTTTTCCAGGTCTCAAATGAATATAGAAATAAACCAAGGCAAATTTCCCTTTTTATCTTGACTTGTGCAACACATGGCTCTGTTTACTTGGGTTTTCATGTGAAGTTTTTATGGTTGTCACAAGAATTTGATGTGCAGTTCTCAGCATGTTTCAGAATTAGAGACATAACTGTTACCAGAATGGTTAATCATTCTTATGCTTTATGTATTTGCCAGGAACTTGCTAGCTGATGGGCTTCATGTTTAATTGGATAAAACTGTATTTTCCTGATTGACAGCTTCAGTTTGCAGAATCAGATTTCAGGATTTTATCTAAGGTATTCAATGAGATATCATCACTTTGATCTGAGAGTTATACATTTGGAAAAGTTAATGGAGTGGGAAATGTTTTAGCCAGAAGAACAGATTTGGATGGAAGGGCATTAAAGAAACCAGTGTTTCTCTGCTTTACGTGGGAGGAACAGTTACTCTCCTAAATCATGAACACCAAATATTCTCATGTTTCTTATCTATGAACGACATGCTACTTGTCTATCAAATCATATTACTTTCCTCCAAAACAATGAAAATTATCTGCATTAGACCCACAACTAGATGGTGTCTTCTTCAATACAAGATTCAGCATCATTACAATATCCACACTAGCAAAGCAATCTATATATTCACTGAAATTCCTATTAAAATACCAATGGCATATATCACAGATCTAGAACAAATATTCCAAAAATTTATATGGAACCAAAAAAGACCCCAAATAACCTCAACAATCTTGAAAAAGAATAAATTTTGAAGTATCAGATTACCTGATATCAACTATACTATAAGGCCACTGTAATCGAAACAGCCTGGTACTGGCATAAGAGAAGATATATAGGTCAATGAAACAGGACAGAGAGCCCAAAAATAAATCTATGCCATTATAGTTAATTAACTGACAAAGGAGACAAAGGTGTACAATGAAGTTAAAGATAGTCTCTTCAGTAAATGATGCTGAAAAATTGTACAGGTACATGCAAAAAAAAAATGAAACTAGACCACCAACTTACACCATACAGAAGAATAAACTCAAGACCTGACCCGTGTGGCTCAGGTGGCTGAGCGTCGTTCTACAAAGCGACAGGTTGCCAGTTTGATTTCCGGTCAGGGCACAGGCCTAGGTTGTCAGTTCGGTCCATGATGGGTGCATATATGAAAGGCAACTGATTGGTGTTTCTCTCTCATATCAATTTTTTTCTTTCTCTCTCCTTCCCCTTCTCTCTAAAACTAAATAAAATCCTTTAAAAAAGGATAAACTTAAAATGGTTAAAAGACTTAAATATGAAGTTTAAGGGAATAAGCAAGGGAAATCAAAGATCACAGATACATCCCTAATTCAGACACCACAACCGAAGTCTCCTCACGTCTGAGAGTAACCGAGAAGCCTAAATTCCTCCGGAAAGCCAGAACTGCTTTGAGACAGAACTGAAACCAGAAGTCTATTTTGGCATAGATCTGGGTGAGTATTTTCCAGCTCCCTAAAAAAATGGACTCAATCTAGAGAATTTCTCTTTCATGCAATTGATCTCTGAGTTCTTCCTTTTTTCTTCATTAAAAAGTCTTTCTTGTCATCTTGAAACTTCACATTATCACCATGATTTGGTGTCTTCCTTCCAGAGCCATGTATTAATGACTCTAGTATTGATTTCTTTGCTATTCCAAACCAAATAGACCATATTTCTCTTCTGATAGCTTTTTAAAAAGATTTTATTCATTTATTTTTACAGAGAAGGGAAGGGAGGGAGAAAGAGAGGAAGAGAAACAGCAATGTGTCGTTGCCTCTCACTTGCCCTGTGCTGAGGACCTGGCCTCAACCCAGGCATGTGCCCTGACTGGGAATCAAACCAGTGACCCTTTGCTTCTCAGTCCAGTGCTCAATCCACTGAGCCATACCAGCCAGGGCTGATAGTTTTGTTTTTTTTTTTTAAATCAGGAAATGTGGGTAAAAATGGTGAAACAAACATTTGTTAGTCTCACTAATCCAAAAGTGGCTTTCTATGGAAAAGACTATTTTTATTAAGTCATGCACTCCATAATGTTGTTTCAGTCAGTGATGGACCACATATATGATAACGATCCATGAGATTATAATGAAGTTAAAAAAATTCCTATTATCTAGTGAAGTCATGGGCATCATATCATTGTAGCATAATGCATTACTGAGATGTTTGTAGTGATGGCAGTGTATAGAAACCTACTGTGCTGCAGTTATATAAAAGCCCTGTTAATGTGCAGCCAATTGTAAAACAATGGTAATTATTGTGAATTGAAACATGTCCAAACACTGAAATGGTGCAGTTAAAACATTGTAACAGGTGACACGTACAAGTTGTACATGACATTGTAACAAGTACAGTGACATGCTGTACAAGTTTGCAGCCTAGGAACAACAGTCTACACCATGCAGCCAGGTGTGTGATAGGCTGCACCACCTAGGTTTGTGTGAGTGCCCTCCACGATATTTGCACAATGACAAACTGATGCTGTTCTCAGAATGTATCCCCATCATTAAGCAACACATGCCTGTGTTTCTACTATCTACTTTTAAAAAATGAAGCAAAAGTAACTTGTACTTAAATCTACTCTAATTTTCTTTTGATTCTATTGTTTAACTAAAACTTTTAAACTAAATACATATGACTAGAATAGTTAATATGAAAATGTATTTCCATGTTAATACATTAATAATCTGATTGTTAGGTCAATGTTTTAAGACCTTTAAGTTGAAATATAATTCCATACCATTTTTAGTTAGAGAAACTGATTAAATAGTTAAGTTAAATTAAAAAGTTAGTTCAAATTTTAAAAAGTCAAGCAGCTTAAGCTAGGTGGATAATTTGCTTTTAAAAGGTATACTTTAAATTATAGTTTAAAAATTTTCATTAAAGTTATATTGTAAAAATTATAATTTAAAATAAAAAACTTAGATCTATCTATATTTAATGACATGAGCTTTTCTTTTGCTTAAGGCAGTAAGGGTACATAAATCTCATGTTCATAAAATTTTTGATAGTTATAAAGTTTAAAGAAGTAATCAAAATATGAAAGCAGTGCAAATAAACTATTTTATAATAAATAAAATCATGTACAACTTTCTAATCCAATCAAGTAAAGTGGAAATTTGCCAAAGTTACATAGTTTGATTTTAGAATTGTGAATTATTTCCTCTTTATACAAATCAAACATACAGGGGTTAGAAGAACCTTGACTTTATTTTAGGCTGCTGTCTTAAGTTATAAATATGAAAGAAAACTGCCCAACTCTAAATAATTTATACAGGCTCTCTGGATAAACATACCCTGCTGCTTTCTTCCTCACTTGCTTATCAATGAAGAGTGAGGTATAGAGGAATTCAGAACCACAGCAAAAGCATTAGAAATCAGAACTGAGAGGTATACCTTTTTTTTCTTTGTATAACAAGCAGTGTGGGTCTGTAGTAGCTATTCAATAAATACTTCTAACAGATTCAGAAGTGGGTTGGGAATCAGTTCCAAGGGCCCTTGACAGCTAGGTTATGAGTTGCCTCTTGCTCCCATCAAAGAGACACGGGCTTTGGAGTGGATACTTGGCATAACCTCTGGTGAAAGTTTAGTTGAAAGAAAGTTCTTTATAATAAAAGACTCACATTTTTAAATAGCTTGTCCCACAAATGATTTATTCTTTCAATGACTAAGTAGCAAGGTTTATAAATTATAAAGAAAGGTTTATAAATTTTCAAGTTTGATAAAAATATTTCTTTTAAAAAACATGTCTGCTTGTCTTGTTGTTAAAACTGAGATTGCTGCTCTAACAAAGAGTTGTGCTCTGCCGTTAGGAATTTTAGCTTTCTTCCTACACAAACAGTGCAACTGTTCTTTATCATAATTTGACTAAGTTGGGTAATGAATACACTTTTATGTTTCTTTCCACTTCCTAAGGCTCTGTCCTTTCTTTTACAGTTTCTTATCACGGCCAGCAGACATCCTATGTCAGTCTTCAAACTCCTGCAGAGTTTTGAAGTTTAGGAGGAGCTTTCATATGCGGTTATCTCTCTTTGCTTCTTGCAGCCTGAAGTCAAATAATTTGAGTGTAAGAAGCACTAAAAACAAATAATATATTGTCTCATGTCTTCAGTTTCTCTTCCTTTTCTAAATAAGAGATACATTGTATATTGTGTCCGTGTAATTTAACAGTTTCCTCCAGTGAGAGAAATGCTGAGCAGACCTTTACTATTCAGATGTCCTTGATCCTTAAGATAATTGTGGCATTCGCACTTGGAGGCAGCTACACTTTGGAATGAGTGATGATTTAGAATATTTGTGTAATTTCAAAAATATTTTTTCTTTGTCTTTGGACCTGCGTTGCTCTGCCTGCGCCTGCACTGGGGGGGAACAACTGCGAAAACACCCTGAGCCAAAGCACTCGTGCCCCTCCCCCGCCCCATTTTGTACAGGATTACTCAGCTGTGGGCAACAGCCTGCAAGTTTGAAATCAGTCTGCCTACTTGAGGAACTTAATCCTAGAAACTGTTCAGAAAAAAAAAAAAGATGAAAGAAACACTTGATTTTCCTGGTAATTCTTTCCTTTAGTCTCCTGTGGCATTATGTTAATATTGAGCAGCATCTATGTCTCTGTCCCGCACACCTGTGACTACCCTCTGCAGAGGGAGAAGCGCCAAAGCCGCAGGGGCGGTTACCTGTGTTCTGGTCCTGGCTCCTCCCCTGGTTAGCCATTGGGTCCTGACATGTGACGGCTCTCTCAGTCTGCTCCTCAGTCGGGTGAAGGTACGAATCTCCCCTGCTTCCATCACAGTGTTGTTGCCCTGTACTTGTCTATGTTTTGAGATGTAAATTTCTCCACAAACATTAGTAAAACAAATGGTGTGGGTGTCTGGCCTTCTCTTGCAGCATAATAAGCAATAATGGACCCCTACTTGAGGGGTACCACCAGTGCTATCACTTTTTTAAAAAAGAAAATGTCCTCCATTTATTTACTTTATGCACTTAAATAATATTTTTTGGTAAAAATTACTTTTGATAACTAAGATTTTAAAATAACCTCCTAAGTGACAAATCTTGTTATGCAGGAGCCAAGAGACATACAGTTTAGTTTAATCACATTGCCTTAATTTCCCTTAATTTCTTCCTATGTAAAATAAAGCGATTACATTAATAGATTGCTCTTCAGGATTTCTCTATTACCATTGCCCAAGTCTTTTATTCAGGGCCATCATCCCTAATTTCCTACCTCTGTGTCTTATACCGATGGAAGGATTTTTATCAAATTGGGTAATGAAAACTCTTACTGGGTGGGGAGGAGGACACATGGGGTGGGCTGAAAGAAGACAAAAGAATACGGCAGTGATTTTTTGATTCAGACACTGGCCCACAGTGTCCGAGTCGTTATGGATGAAATGAGACATTCACACGGACTACTGAGTCCGGTGGAGGAAAAGGGACAGCGTGGCTTTTCTCTCAAGGGGAGCAAAAGCCTTGGCCCTTGCTGTGTCCAGCCTTTATTGGGTTTCTCAGCACATTATGTGATCGTCCTCATTTACTATGCACAGGTTAGCTTTAGGTGGTTACCCTTTACAGAAAACAAAGGAGCCAATGCTGCTAATCACATCACAGAAGAGGGATATTTGCAAATGAAAAGGCAAAAGTGGTTGGACCAGTTACACTCATCCTTGGAAGGTTTAGCAAGGATTTTAGGAAGTTACTTTGTGGTAAATGTCCTCAATTCAGGGTGAGGGAGTTTTTTTAACAAAAGCAATACTCAAAATGGCCTAGGTACATTGCAGGCCTGATTCCCCACAGAACCTATCCATGGGTGTGGGCCCTGTACATCTCCCAGTGGGAGTTGGGCCCACGCCATGCAGAACGGTCTCCTACAATTTTTTGGCAGTTACAATAGTTTTTAAAGGCCAATTTTGTGATACTGGAAAAAAAAAGTGATAAGAAATTGCAGAAATTTATATATCCAAAAACTAGGTCAGAGGAAGCTTGGTACTGATTACATTCCTGGTTTGTTCTCAATGTAGGTCCATCGTCTGTGTTAGTGGCTTCTGAAGGTTGCTCAGCTGCTGCTTCCTCACTGTTAGGGAAAGAAGCATTAAATTTTTCAATGGAACACTCCTTGGAAGTCTGATGGAAGAAGCAAAGCAAAACAGATGCAATAGTAACTAAGTGGCCAGACCAAGTTGGTCCTTTTTGACTGTGTCAGCTCCTGTTACTTTAGGCATGATCTCAAACCTCTGACCCTGGATCACTTTCCACTGTGACCTTTTTGATTTCCTTGGATGCCCACTGATTTAGGCAGCTTCTTTTTCTGTCCTTCCCACTAGGATCAATGATTGCCTGCTTGGCTTTGCTCAGCTTTTGCTCAGCTTTTCTCTGGGGCCTTGGCTGTTAGTCACCGTGGTCTGGACCCCATGGCTCTTAGGAAAGTGACTGCTCCTCCCTCACGGTTGCCAGGGCCCTGGCTTTCCCACCCTGATATTCCAGCATTACAGCTCCCACTTGTGTATAAGGCAACAGTTGTGAAAATTGAATGGCGGTATTGCCCATGATAAAAAATAATCATAAATATTAATTATTTAGAAGAAGAAGAGACATAATTGGAAAAATTCTTTGAGAATAAACAACTGGGACAGAGAGTTAGAGGTTGTTTTTTAAAGATCGTATTTATTTACTTTAGACAGAAGGAGCAAGAGGGAGAAAGACAGGGAGAGAAACATAAGTGTGTGGTTGCCTCTCACATACCCCCTACTGGGGACTTGGCCCACAACCCAGGCCTGTGCCCTGATTGGGAATTGAACCAGTGACCCTTTGGTTTGCAGGCTGGAGCTCAATCCACTGAGCCACACCAGCCAGGAAAGAGAGGTTTTTTGAAACTGGGGTAAAACTGAGAGGGCTGAAACCAGAGCCCTAGGCAAGATTGCATGTTGGAAAAATTTGACTTTGATACAATTTCACTTATCTTCTCAACCTGTCTTATCAAACTTATTTTTTTATTCCCAGGTCTCCCCGGTTTCCCTCCCCCAATTACCAAGTCCTTTAGTTCTTCATAATGTACCACTTTAATCAGTAATAATCTCCTCCTATCAACTGTTCTCAATTATAAATGCTCTCTTCCCTATTTCATCACACCCCTGTTTCCCAGGTTTGCCATCTCAGCCTCCCATGAAGCCATTGACATTAAAATGGGATAAACTGGTACAATTATTCTGCCAGGAGAATGTTTCATTGTAGAAGAGGAAACTACCAATACAACTGTAATTTATAGACTGTGTCCATTAGAGATTTTGAGTGTGTGAAAATCTTTCTGTGTTCCATTCCTGATCTCAGGTGGTTGGCCTATCCCTCCCGGTCATACTCTACTCAAGTAGTTTTCTAGGCAATTTAAACTACATGAAATTGACATTGTTATGCAGCATAACCAGTTAACATGCATGTCTGACTCCTCCTTACATTTCCAAGTAACTCCACACCCTTTCTCGCTAACCTTGGTAGATTTGGCAGCACTGTTGATAAGAGAAAAGCAAACCACTCCAGACTTTTTGTTCTTATTTTAAGATACGGGTTAAGTTGACATAAAATTACCAACATTTATTTGTGAGTGAAGTTCACTCTCTGTCAAAGTTTTATTCAAAAATACAGAACAAAAGCTACTTAGAATGGCCTGTTTGGTGTACATTCAAGTTCTAAAATTTGAGCATTTAGCATTGCCTTTTATTCCCAAGAAGAGCCCTGAAGGGAATTCTGACAATTTTTATTATAGAAACCTAAGTTATAGTATTATTTTCAAAAATAATCTTACAATATACAATATACAAATCTTACAATATATTGTAAACCTTACACATGACCTTTTTATTATTCAAATATTCAATTTGAGCAAATTATGAAACTGTTCAAAGCCCCAGTTTCTTTATCTTTAAGATAGAGTAGGGAAGCCCTGGCCAACGTAGCTTAGTTGTTTGGGCATCATCCTGCAAAGTAAAAGGTCGTGAGTTCAATTCTTGGTCAGGGTACATGTCAAGGTTGTGGGTTTGGTTCCCGGTACAAAAGGCAACCAATTGACGTTTCTCTCCCACATCAATTTTTATCTCCCTCTCTTTCTCCCTCCCTTCCTCTCTTTCTCTCGGAAAAAAAAAAAGATGGAGTAAGGAAGATTAAATGTCAGGATGAAGGTAAATCAAATCATTTGGTACACAGCAAATGTCTAGCTATTATAATTAAATATGGTAATACTAATATAACTTTTCATTAAGAAGCTTGCATTAAATAAGAACTATGCCATGCTCTGTCAGAGTACTTAATTATTGGATATAAAATGCTTTTGGGAAACTACTCTAAAGAAATCCCTTATAATTGTGAAACATATATAATAATGTGAATATTTAAAGAGAAAATTAAAATGTTATTAAATGTTATTGAATTTTCATTTTCATAGGGATGCATAATTAAGTGTTTTATTATCCTCAATTTGCTAGTATAAAAGTACCACAATTTGCCCTGGCTGGTGTAGCTCAGTGGATTGAGTGCAGGCTGCGAACCAGGCATTGCAGTTTCGATTCCCAGTCAGGGCACATGCCTGGGTTGCAGGCCGTGGCCCCCAGCAACTGAACATTGATGTTTCTCTCTCTCTCTCCATCCCTCCCTTCCCTCTCTAAAAATAAATAAAAAAAATATTTTTTAAAAAAAGTACCACAATTTCAGGGGTCTCTGTGTGCCATAAGTTTGGAAATTCGTTGAGGGCTTAATGAAACATGGGACAATTTTGGAATAAAGTTGTAGAATGGTGGAGAAGAGGTAAAAGAAGGGGAGAGAAGAAGAAAAAGACAAAAAAATGGGGAAAAATTAGATATGTTTTACAGGATATAATTTGAAATGCTTGCCTCATTAATAAGGAATTCAAACATCAAAAGTACTTAAAATATTTATGTAAGTTTATCTTTCAATAATGTTTGGATGTTAGATATTGCAATCTAAAAATAAAGATATCTTATAATTAACTCTTGATTGATGAATGTTAAAGTATTTACATTGTCTTACAATGATAAGATATTAAAAAGGAAAATAACTTGGATTTTTAATCCAATATAGGAACATTTGCTTTCTCAAAGCATAGACTGTGCTTGCATTCGTTTGATTTTTCCCAATGTAAACTCAGTGTTCTCTTTGAAGAAATCAAATTTTTAGAAAAGCATAAGTGAAAAAGAAAATAATCATTCAACTTTCAAATCATACATAGCTACCATTTACATCTTGATATTTATTATTCAAAGTATTTTCATTATGTATGTGTACATACATTTAAAAATGCAACTTTTTTTGTCTTTACCCAAGGGTATATTTATTGATAATTTGAGAGGGAGGGGAAGAGGGAGAGAGATAGGGAGAGAAATACTGATATGAGAGAAGCATGGATCTGTTGCCCCACGGGCGCCCTGACTAGTCATCAGTTCCCCAGCCTATGCTTGTGCCCTGCCCAGGAATCGAACTGTGTTACTTCAGTTTATGGGATGATGCTCCAAACAACTGAGCACACTGGTCAGGACAAAAATATCTTTTTAAAAAGAAAACTGAAATGATACAATTTACATATATTATTTTAGAACTTTTACAAAGAGAAACGATGTAATATAGACTCATGAAATCACAGGAATACATCAACATTTTTAATAGTTGCATTATTGTTCAATGCAAGTATAAATGCGCAAAGTTTATGTAACTTATCCTCCCTTGTTGGCTAATTAGGGTAATTTAATTTTTCTGATAGCAACTTTTCTGCCATGAAAAATCCATACATATTTTCTCGCTAGTCTTCTCACTAGATCCTTAAGAAATTCCTGCAAGTAGAATTTTGGGACTCAGAGAAATTCTAGTGTAATAAGTATGTCTATGTCTATATCTATTTCTAGATCTATTCCCAAATCTGTAACTGCATCAATGTGAACAACAAGCACTTCAGAAAAGTTATCAGGATCATATGTCCATCAATATTATATGACAAAGCAATGGATATTTCTCTTTTGGCCCAATTAATTAATAAATTTTTCTGCTCTGAAGTTTTAAGTCTTTGTGGTTTCTGTCTTGGTGCCATGCTTGGGAAAACCTCCCCTTGCTTGACTGAACTCTATTTTGTTTGCATGAAGAAAAATATTTTACATGGCTTCTCTAAGCTTCTTAACAGTTTAACAAATATCATAGAAACAGCTAAGCATGAAAGGAAATCGTGCTTCTATACTACTGTAATATTTATCTCTATCATTAGAAAATATTGAACTGGTAGGAATATAGATGGCTTCCCCTGCTCTAGTCTATCTTTTATTGCTACTTTGAATTTTGTGAGAATGGATGACAGGGAAGTTAATATTAGTTAGGGACAAAGAGTAACAAAAATGGAAGAGTTTAGTTCAGTATAAAAAGTATGTAGAAGAAAAAAATGTTAAAAAATTTGGTTTTGTTAAAAAGATACCAAGTCTTATATCATCATATCAACAATTGAATTTTACCAGTTAGTTTTTATATTCTATGGTTGTTCAGATAACTCATAATCATTCAATACCTTGACTTAAGAGTCTAGATCCTTCCTTC
>PVIA01015578.1:0-22197 GCA_004024845.1 Tonatia bakeri | reverse complement strand
GGCTGGAAAGAAGTATTCCAAGTCATGAAAGGCAAGGACCTACATCCCAGATTGCTCTATCCAGCAAAGCTTTCATTTAGAATGGAAGGACAGATAAAGTGCTTCTCAGATAAGGTCAAGTTAAAGGAGTTCATCATCACCAAGCCCTTATTTTATGAAATGTTAAAGGGACTTATCTAAGAAAAAGAAGATAAAAAAAACATGTATAGTAAAATGACAGCAAACTCACAATTATTAACAAACCACACCTAAAACAAAAACAAAAAGAAACTAAGCAAACAACTAGAACAGGAACAGAACCAGAGAAATAGAGATCATGTGGAAGGTTAGCAACAGGGGATTGGGAGGAGGAGAGATGGGGAAAAGGTATGGAGAATAAGTAGCATAGATGGTAGGTAGAAAATAGACAGGGGGAGGGCAAGAATTGTATGGGAAATGTAGAAGCTAAAGAACTTATGACACATGGACATGAACTAAAGGTGGGGGGAATGTGGGTGGGAGAGGGTGTACAGGGTGGAGGGGAGTGAAGGGGGGAAATGGGACAACTATAATAGCATATTCAATAAAATATATTTAAAAAATTAAGTTAAAATTTGCCAATTGAACAAAAGTGGAATAGACATGATTCTCCCTTGCTCCAATTTGCTAAGTACAACTGAAAGCCCTGGACATTAAATGTAAAACAAAGATAAGAAGACTCTGTCAGCCCTGGCTGATGTGGCTCAGTGGATTGAGTGTTGGCCTGCGGACCAAAGTGTCACCGGTTTGATTCCCAATCAGGGCACATGCCTGGGTTGTGGGCCAGGTCATGGGCTAGTGCAAGAGGCAACTGCACATTGATGTTTCTCTCCCTCTTTCTCCTTCCCTTCCCCTCTCTCTAAAAATAAATTAATTAATTAAAATCTTAAAATAGAAAAAAAAGACTCTATCAGTTGGAGAGAAGGTCAACTGGGTAAAGACCTCAGAACCTGTCAAATGACACAATAGTGGTTTTCCTGTTTTCTTTTTGTCCCATATACCCTGGACTAGGTGCTGCGAAGGCTGGAAACCCAGAAAGCCAATTGGCATAGACAAAAACTGCCCCTCCAAAGCCTGCTCTCTCTAGCAAAAGGACCAGGAAATGGGGCAGTGCAACAAGAAAGAAAGTTTTTGATAATAATTGCCCTATTCCAGCCAAGCATCACAGGAAAACTGTGGCCCCCACCACGACTCCCATCAGCAAAAGCTGGATAAGGAGCTTAGAATTTCATCCTTTCCTGGAGGTAATGAGACCCCTCCTCCATAGTGTCAGTTTAGGCTAAGTGAAGATCTTTGATTTCCACCCCAACCCAGCAGCAACAAGGTGCTCATTCCCCTCTGAGATGCCTGAACTTCTGCCTCCACCTGGCAGTAAGAAGGAGATTCTCCTTTTCTAGCAGAACGGAGTCAGCAGAGGCCTGCTAAACACAAGATTTAAATAATATCCAGAGTCTCATACTTCCCAAGATATCCATGACATAATTAAAAATCAGGTATCATATGAAGAAGCAGGAAAATCCCAACTTTAATGAGAAGAGACAATAGACACCAATACCAAGATGCCACAGATGTTAGAATTATCTGACAAGATTTTTAAAGTAGCCATTATAATGCAAAAATAGAATGTCTTAGCAAAGAAATAGAAGATATAAAAAAGAACTGAATGGAAATTTTAGAACTGAAAAAATATAATAACCAAAAATTTAAAACTCAGTGGACAAGCTCAATAGCTCAATAGCAGAATAAAGAGGACAAAGAAAAAAATCAGACATTTTTACAATAGAAAAACACAAATGATCCAATTTGAATAACAGAAAGAAAACTGGGAAAAAATGAGCAGTCTTAGGGACCTATGAGACTATAACAAAAGATTTGGCATTGATGTCATTGGAGTCCCAGAGGGAGAGGAGAAGGAGTATGGGGTTGAAAAAGTATTTGAAGAAATTATGGCTTAAAATTTCTCAAATTTGACAAGTGATATCAACTTAGAGAGTCCGGAAGCTGAGCAAACCCCAGGAGAATAAACCAAAAAGCTACACAGAGACACACTATAGTCAAACTTCAGAAATCTAAATTCAGAAAATAATCTTAAAGTCAGCAAGAGAGAAATGACACCTTACCTACAGGGGGAAAAACAAAGTAACAGAGAATTGCTCATCAAAATCATGGAGGTGAGAAGGAAGTGGCACAACATTTTTCAAGTGTGAAAGAACTGTCAACCCTAAATTCTGTGTCTAGCAAAATTACCCTTCAGAAATAAAGAGGTAATAGTTAACAAATACATGAATAGATGCTTGACATCATCGATTATCAGAAAAATGAAAATCAAAGCTACATTGAGATTCCACCTCACATCTACTAGGATGATTAGAGTTAAAAAGACAGATAATAACATGTGTTGATGAAGATGTAGAGAAATTGGAATCTTCACACATTGCTGGTGGAATGTAAAATGGTGGATCTACTTTCAAAAACAGTTTGGTAGTTTCTCAGATGATTAAATATGAGTTATCATTTGGCCCAGCAATTCTACTCAAGATAAATGAAAATATATGTCCACATAAAAACTTGTACACAAATGTTTATAGCAGTATTGCTTATAATATCCAAAAGGTGGAAACAATCCAAATGTACATTGGCTGACAAATGGATAAACACAAGGTGGTATATCTGTACAATGGAATATTATACAGTCATAAAAATGAATGAAATACTGATATATGCTACAATATGAATGAACACTGAAACATGTTGAGTGAAAGAATATGATCATATATTATATGATTCAATTCATACAAAATGTCTAGAATAGTGAAGTCTATAGAGACAAAAAGTAGTGGTTACATAGGGTTGGGAGAGGTAGGGAGTGGGGAAACAATGAAGGGGAGTGATGGCTAAGGGTATGTATAGGGTTTCTTTTTGAGGTGATGGAAGTGCTCTAAAATTGATTGTAGTAATGGTTACACATATTTATAAATATAAAAAATCACTGAACTGCATAGTTTGGGTAAATTGTATGGCATGTGAATTATATCTCAATAAAGTTTATTTTAATTAATTAATTAATTAATTTTTAGAGAGAAGGGAAGGGAAGGAGGAAGAGAGGAAGAAAAACATCAATGTGTGGTTGCCTCTCACACGCCCCCTACTGGGTACCTGGCCAACACAGGCATGTGCCCTGACTGGGAATTGAACTAGCGACCCTTTGGTTCACAGGCCAGTGCTTAGTCCACTGAGCCACACCAGCCAGGGCTCAGTAAAGCTTTTGTTAAAAGAAGAAATGGCCCTGGCTGGGTGGCTCAGTTGGTTGGAGTGTTGTCCTGATATAAAGGTTGTGGGTTCAATCCCTGGTCAAGGCACATACAAGAAGCAACCAGTGAATGCATGAGTGGGTAGCACAACAAAATCAATGCTCCACCTTCTCTCTCTTCCCCCCTAAAATGTCAATACAAATTTAAAAAGCATTTAAAAAGAGAAAAAAAGAAGAAATGAAGGGGAAATCAAGACATTCCCCAATGAATGAAGACTAAGAAAATGTGTTGCCAGTAGACCTACCCAAAAAGAAAGGCTAAAGGAAGTTCTCTAAGCAGAAAGGAGATGATAAAAGGACTCTTGGAACATCAGAAAGAAAAAATGGAAAGAACAAATATATGGATAAATACAACAGACTTTCCTTCTGCTCTTGAGTGTTCTGAATTATGTTTGAAATTCAAAGCAAAAAGTTTAACATTGTTTGATGTGGATCTCCATGTATGTAGAGGAAATATTTAAGACAATTTTATTATAAACTGTGAGGGTAAAGGGACTTAAGTGCAGGTAAGTTTTCTATATTTCACTCTAACTGGTAAAATGTCAACACACCAGTAGACTTATGTGGTGATGGAATAGTTCTGTATCTGAATTATTGTAAGGAATCTACATGTGTGTAAAATGGCAGAGAACAACACACACTGTATCAATGTCAGTTTCCTGTTTGCCATGCTGTACTCTAGTGATGCAGGATGTAACCATTGGGGGAAACTGGGCAAAGTGTTACATGGGACCTTTCTGTACCATCTTTGCAACTTTCTATAAATTTACAATTATTTCAAAATAAAAAGTTTGTAACAAATTAACAATATTATCTTCAGAAAGACTGGAGAAGTTAGTGGACACACCATAAAAGATCAGGAAGCTATTAGAAGAAGAATTTACTTCTTTCTTATCTATCTGCCTACCTACCCACCTACCTACCTACCTATCACGTGGACTAGTGATTCCCTACTTTACTCAGGAGGTTGTACTCTATTACTATCATTATTTATATTGCTACTCAAATTGTCCCAGATTTGGCCAGAGAACTCCTTCAACCTGACTCCTCTGTGCTTTTGACATGCCCCCATCTTTTGAGCACCTCATTACTCTCCAGCACTGAGTTCCTCCAGAAAATTTTGTACACTCTCTGTTCTAATCCTGTAGTCAGTCATTTCTCCACTTATAGGAACAAGCAGCTCTAGTGCCTATTAGTGACAAAGGGCAAATGAAAGTGTGCTCACTGTGCCTGGGACACTGTCCTTTCAGCATCAAAGTGAGGAATGTTTTCCATACACCATAGGGAAATAGCAACTATTAATTGTTGCAGGTAAAAATCATCAGTGGATGTTAAAACCAGTGGACAAAATTATAAAAAATAGGATATTTACATAGTCTAAAAGGATCTCCCAACAAAATAGTTATTAATTACAAAGAGAAAGATGGTAACTTCATAGTACCTAGCAGATAGCATCTTAGTCAGGTGATCAAAGTTACTATCAATAAGGGATAAATTGATATTAGATGCCTTCTTCCATGAGGCACTGAGAAGGCCACAACATCATTTCCGTGATGTTTCTGACAAAATGAATAACACAAATCTAATTATGCAGAAGCAAGAAACAAACTGAAGTTGAGAGACATTCTTCAAAATTGTCAGTGTCATGAAAGTCAAGGAAAGGCTAAGAAACTGTTCACACAATCAAAAGAAGGACAACAACAAATTTAAAAAGAAAAAAAATAATAAAAAATGCCTGAAAATTGAACTGTATGGAAGTCCAAAAACCAAGGAGTTCAAGAAGAAACATTCATTCATACTGGTAGGAGGGGCGGAGATGGGCAGCCGGGGCAGAGAAGACTCACACAGCAAGGTGGTGGCTGGAGGATGGAGGTGAGCAAGGTGGCAGATGGCAGACTAATGAGAAGAAAAATGGTTTTGAGAGACAGGAGGGAGTAGAAGTAGTAAGACTATGGAATGGAAATAAGTCATAGCAAAAGAGAAAATAAAATTTAAAACAAAAATAAGAAGAAAGAAGAAGGTAAAAGGGTGTGAGAGAAAGGAGGAGCAAAATATGAAATTTGAAATAAACTATAACATAAAAACTAGTAACCTAATAGGCATAGATTCGAAGGACAAGAAATGAATATTTAAAAACTATGCAGGAGAGAAAATAATGCAAGTCATGAAGACTGCAGTGGAATTCATCTCAGTAGAATCTAGTGTTTACTCCTCTCTAACTGGATCTGCCCCTGGTGTTGTCAGATGGTGTCCCAGTGTGGCCCTAGGCAACCTGTTCAAGACCACCAATGATCCACAATTTGTGGCTGTTTCCTTCAGTTATTAATCTAGTCAGTCTATAATCAGCTGTCAGGCTTAAGCACACAGGGTAGGCCAGAGTAATTCCTGTAGGTGGGGCTATTGCTTCCCCCTCAGGCTGATGCCACTTGGAGGGAACTGCTCTGCCTGAGCAAGATGGCTCCTGCAGTATGGGGGATGACTCAGAACAGGGATCCTGGTGGTTGTTCCCTCAGTTTTCTTTCCAAAGCCACCATCCCCAGACTCCTCAAGTGTCTTTAGTCTACTTTGCCCTCCCTTTGCCAGAGCCCAGAATAAGTGGCTGCAAACAAATTTGGGGGGGGATTGGTCCTTTAAGAGGTTCTCTATGTCTCTAATCATCTCTCCCTGGAAGACAGAAACCCTGCCACTTTTCACAGCTGGATGTTATCTGGGTTCCTTTCCAACCCTAGTGTTGTACACTAGGGAGCCTATCTTGGGGCTTAGACCACACACTTCTCAAGGGGAACCCCCCAGCCACTAAAATTTCCCTCTGGCACTTCAGCTGCCACCCATGAGAGCCCAGAAAGCCCTCTTGCATCTCCTGCACACTCCACACCAGTCACATTGTGGTGAAGTGATTTCTTCTGTCTGTTCATAGGTTTAAGGCTTCTCTCCAGCTACTGTTCAGTTGTTTATTCCAAATGATTTCTCTACAATTTACTGTATTTTGCCATGTATAATGTGCACTGTTTTGCCCAAAAATTTGAGGGAAAAATAAGGATGTGCATTATACATGGGTACAATGATTACATACCATGGGTATAATAATCCTGTGTATAATGTACATAAAATGTGGGTGCACATTAAACATGGCAAAATGAAGTACCATAGTTGTAATTCCAGACTGGTCCTGGAAGGTTAGTGTAATTTCCACTTACTCCTCTACCATCTTTAGATTGGGTCCATTTGCCTGTTCTCTGGTCCTGATGAACTTTTCTCACTTCTACTAGACACAGACTAACTGCCATTTGAGTCCTCTGACTGTTCTTTAGTCTAGATTCCTTTTTGCTTCTTCAGCAGTTCTGAAATACATTGCTAATTCATTCTCAACTGATGCTGCTATTTCTGGTTCATGGACCACACTTTGTGGAATGTGGGTCAATTGGCTCCTAGGCTCTTGACCATGAAATTATACTATTTCTGTGTGGCCTGTGCCATGGCTGGATTCTGTACTTTTTTCTGCTGCATCACTTACATTATGTCTGACTATTGACTGGGTACTCTGTTTCTTGGGCAGGGTGACCAACAGTCCCAGTTTGCCGAGGACTTTCCCTATTTTACCACTGGAAGTCTCCCATCCCAGGACACCCCTGTCACCCTATCCTAGGGACATCTGACTGATTCCCAGCCTCTTTCTGAATTCTACAACTGTCCTTAGCTTCAGTGCCCACTGCCTGGGGTCTTTGGTTGCTAACTAGCTTCAAGAACTAATACTGTGCCTTCTGTGTGTTCTCTGGTCCTTCTATCAGTTGTCTAGTCAGTCAGGGTGTTATCATACACAAGACAGTTTTAATGGTCATGGCTCCCATTCCCTAGGCTTCTAGTTAGTCTGGGACTTCTGATTGACACCCAGCATACCTTTGCTGTTCCCTCTGGCTGGTCTTAGACCTCAGAAGCTGTTCTGTGTTTCATATGGCCCCTAGTGCCTTCAGCTATTCCTCAGCCTTCGAAGTCCTTCTCTGCTTCTCCAACTGTCCCGTGGGTCACTTCATTTCCTGCTCCTCCACCTGTTCTACAGCCTCAGCAGCTGGTTCCTGCTTCCTTTGGCAGCTACTCACTCCCAGATTCATCTTTCCACTTCTTGTTCCCCGGTGTCTCTGCATTTCCCATCTCCCCAGATTTTCCTCTACACCCTGGTCCCACACAAAGTTGCTTGTCCTGCAGGCTCTTACCCAGCACACTGAATCTTTTTGCTTTTTCTATTTAACTGAGTCTTCTGCTTCTTCATCCCTCTGGATGGTCCCAGCTCCCTCTGGCTGTTATTCAGTTCCTTCATCTCCTGGTCCCTCCTCCTATGTTGAGATCCCTAAATGTTCTTGGACCCTCTTGCTCTCCCTTGCACACCACTATCACCACTTCTCCAGCTCTAACAACTGTTTCTTGGTCTCTCTGCAGCTCCCCGACCTCTGACTTATGTTTCCCATTTCTTCTGTCTCCTCTATTGCACTCCTACCTGTCCTCAAGGTCCCTTGGCTATCCTTCATCTCCAGTAAGTGCACCCTGGTCCCTCCAGCTATTCCCTGTGTCTATCCTTCACCCTTTTCTTTTACTGACCCCTTCTGCTTGTTTTCTAGCTTCAGCCACTATTTCTTGATCCAACCAGCTGTTCCCTATTCCTGGGGACATTTTTATTGGTTCCTTGGTATATGGGCCCATTCCCTGCTCCCTGATATCTAATGAAAAAACCAAGATCCTGACACATAATAACTTAATAAATACTATTCACTAGGGTCTTGATAATTTCTTTTTTCTTTAAAGATTTTATTTATTCATTTTTAGAGAGAGGGGAAGGGAGGGAGAAAGAGAGGGAGAGAAACATCAATGTGTGGTTACCTCTCACATGCCCCCTACTGGGGGCCTGGCCTGCAACCCAGGCATGTGCCCTGACAGGGAATTGAACTGGTGACCTTTTGGTTTGCAGGCCAGCACTCAATCCACTGAGCCACACCAGTCAGGATTAATTTCTATCTTTTCTTGAAAAGGGGCAGAGATCTGTGGTTGGGAAGGAAGATATGAATGGAGAAATGTGCCTTGCAGAGCCCAGAATCATTCATCTAGAATTTCCCTCACATCAGTTGGGCAAGAGGCCATGTCCAGAAGGACTGGGGAGGACCACATTGTTGTGGCCCCAATCTGTGGCTCTGTAACTGACTCCATGATGGAGCAGAGCCTAGCCAAGGGTGATTTTCCACTGGGTAGAAGTGATTTGTTTAACACTCAGTGACCTTATACCTTGACTCAAAATATAATTTCAGTGACTTGGGCAAAAAGATTTAAGTGTAGGAATTTCAACACAGCAGTTTTAATCACAACAGAAAACCTGAAACACTTTAAATGTATATATAATAGATTGGTTAAATTAATTATAGTTTATCCAAAAGACATAATGCTATGCATCATGTGTATATGAAGAAAAATATTTATTGCCTAGAAAATTATGTTAAATTGCCAAGTTAAAAAGGAGGTACCAAATACTATGGTTCCATTTTAAAACTTAAGCTATATAATATATATGTATATGGTATGTATGCACACTCATAGCCCCACAGTATACCCCTATACATGCACAGATGCACATACAAATAAAAACAACTGAAAGAAAATATAGCTAAATGTTAACACTAGTTCATTTTGGGTAATGCTGGAATTACGAAAAATGTTTTATTCTCTTCTATTTGCTTACCTGCATATTCTAACATTTTATTGTGAAATAGTAAAATTATGAAATAATAAAAATTAAAATAAATTTTTAAAGTTTAATATTATCTTCCCTGACTGATATAACTCAGTGGATTGAGTGTGGGCTGCGAACCAGGGGGCTGCTGGTTTGATTTCCAGTTGGGGCACATGCCTGGGTTGTGGGCCAGGTCCCTGGTGTGGGACACACAGGAGGCAACCATACATTGATGCTTCTCTCCCTCTCTTTCTCCTTCTCCTCCCCTCTCTCTAAAAATGACTAAATAAAATCATTTTTTAAAAGTTTAATATTATCCTAATGACCTGATGACCAAGAGCCCCTGTGACAATGAGCCTGTTCCATAGATGACAGCATCCATAAGATGATCCGTAGGAGGGAGCTGTCTGGTAGGGTCTGACTCTCTCATCATCTTCCTCTGTTTACAGCCTCTCCAGGGGAGCTTTTAGTGGATATTTGGTCTGGGCTGCAATGTGGCAAGAGCAGAGGACACCTTCAGGAGACTGGGTTGCAGTCCAGTACTATCATTCACAATCTGAGCCACCAGGGAAAGTCATGTCCATTCTCAGGCTATTTTGTTTACCTTAGAAAGGAGGAAGAACTAAAAAGGCCCTAAAGACTGTGGTTGCCCCACTATCCCGCAATCCTCTAAGTTCCAAAGAAAAGGGATTTTTCTATCTTAGATCATGATAGAGGAGAAATCAGCAAATCCCCAGAGACCCTGGGGGAAAGAAGGCTCCAGCGGGGATTGGCTATGCATCTGCAAAGAGCCAGTGGAGAGTGAAGGGCCTATGCTGGGGTCCAAGATGTAACATATCCCCAGTTACAGCCAGCGACCATCCCCACACAGACATGCCTGCAACCTGCTAGGGAGCTGGCCCTCTCCTCCAGGTGTGGTACTGACCCTCCTGTCCCACCTTTTCTCCTTCAGCCATATCACATTTTCCACTGAAACACATAGGACTCCAGATGCGGGACATGGGCCATGTGGTACTCACTCTCAGCAGGAAGATAGTGATCTGTCTCAGGGGCAGTGAATCTGGAATATGCTGCCTGGTGACCCACCTGCCCCTGCTCTGAGGCCCCATGATAGGTTGAGACTATCTCCTTACTGAATGAATTCCTGCCCTGAAGACATCTCCCTTCTCACCTCACTCAACCTGCCATGTACCTCTGCAGCCAGGGCCATGGTCCATGGGGGAGAATTCCAGTTGGTTGGCATGTTCCTGGGGCTCTTGCTGACAACTCAGCTCCTACCAGGAGCTTGAAGTCAGGAGGCCATCTGTGGACTCAGCCAGAGCTGCTGGGGCTAGAAGGAGATCCTGCAGCCTTCACTATGAGGTCTGGTCCTGGGACTCCACAGAGATTCCAAGAAACCTGGGCAGTGTCCACATGGTCATTCATTCCACATTCACCCCAGAAATGCTTCCTGGGGGCACCAAGAGATGGCTTACTGTGCTGGATACTGTGGAAGAGAAAATTCCAGTAAAACAAACAAGTATTAGCATCAAATATGGGAAAAACTCGAGATTTGTTGTAAAATAAATGAGAATTGAAATCCAGCTCTGGGGAAAGTCGTTTTTGCCTGAATTTTTTTTTAACTTAAAACAGGGTAAAAATACCTGTCTCATGTAATTGTTAGGATTAAATGAAGTGATGCTTCTAAAGTATTTACTCCTACTTGGCACCTGAAACACACTCTATTACTATTAAATATTGCAATTATAATGTTCCAGGCATATATTTTTAGGTACTTAATTTAATTTTCACACTCATTCTGTGAATTATCATCATCATCATAATTATTCCCATTCAGCATTAGATACAGCCATTTGGAAATCTTAAGAACTTTGCCCCAAGACCACTCAGATTAGGGGGAAGGACAAAGACTCAAACCCAGGTATGCTTGACTCCAAAGTGCATTTTCTTAACTACTGTGCTGTATGGTATTTTATACAAAGCAGAGTCACAACAATGATTATTTCTGTTTGCTGCTGCTTTCAGAATGTTTTGGCTGAGGGATGACCATGTCACTGTACATAAACCAACCTTCTGTATAATTTAGTGTACATTCTGAGCAACTTATAGAGCTCATCTTCTTATGCCAAAGATGAAAGCATAAACTTACCTGCCACCTCCCCCAATTCCCATTTGGGCCCTGAAAACCAACATGTCTGCACAGGTCCCTAAATCATTAACTGACACTCTCTGAAAAACAATGTCACAAAGGTGACATCAGCTGGTTTCCATAGTCTCCTCAAATAATCACCAACATAGACAATGTACCCTCAATAGAAAATCAACTATGGATCGCTTAAGGCCCCTTGGGGGCCAAACCTGACTGCCTATAACTCACAGCCAATATATAGAATCAGTGACTCCCATAAAATCCTCAGTAATAGACCTTCCGGCCCATCAAATATCAACTATAAAATATCCTTCAATTACTGATGTCCACAGGTCCTAATCAATGACTCCTACAGGTCCCTGCAAACTGACTTTCAAAGACTGGTAATCCCAGGTGAATCAATTATTCACCACCTCAGTCCCAAACAATAACTCTCATGGACCAATCAATGACTTCAGATCTCCAACTCTTATTAAACTTCAAGAATTTCCACAGAGGTTTCAATCACTTATCCACAGATGTCTCAATTATTTTCCTTCAAGGTTTCCACAAGACTGTCACTCACTACCCCAACAAGAATAACACCGAATTATTTAATCCTATTGGACCCTAAATCATTGATCCTCCCTCACTGAAATACCTTATTTCTTGACTCCCAGAGCAACACAATCAACTCCAAATAGGATTTGGCATTGAACTTAAAGGATGAAAAGAAAACTTAAACACTTCCAGGCAGAAACAAGATGCTCTTTACAATGGGAAGGAATCACAATGGCACTAGACTCCTTATTTGCAACAATAGAAGCCATATAGAAGAACACATCATATTATTGAAAGTGACTGAGATCCCAGAATTTAAAACCCACCCTTACTCAAAACAATTTTTCTGTCAGAGCAAAAGACAGACAATTTTAGACATAAAAGAATTTAGAGCATAATATGCTAATATTCCTATCTCAGGAAAAACTCAGGGGAATAGTCTAAATAATTATAAATGAAATAGTTATGATACAGAGAAATCTGATCAGATCACTTGGGAGTCATAGGAGGAGGTTGCCTAAGGCAATAGTAAGTAGACTAGAACAGGACTGGCTGAAAAGCTGAATGACTCCAAAGCACATGGAATTATGGGTGAGAAGATTTGAAATAAAAGAAGGGCTCTTGGGCTCTGGGGGAGGGGGTGGCACTGGATCTCTCTGGCTCTTGAGCTTTTCTTCCTCCAGCATTGTGCTGCAGCTGCCTGCATTTTCCAACAGATGGTATTTTGGATAGTAAGAAACTCTGGCCCTGGCTGGCGTAGCTCGGTGGATTGAGCATGGGCTGCGAACCAAAGTGTCGCGGGTTCGGTTCCCAGTCGGGGCATGTGCCTGGGTTGCGGGCCGTGGCCCCCGGCAGCCGCACATTGATGTCTCTCTCTCTCTCTCTCCCTCTCTCTCCTCCCTCCCTTCCCTCTCTAAAAATAAATAAATAAATTTAAAAAAAAGAAACTCTGGGCACAGCCTATGATCAGGCTGGCCTGGCAGAGGGTGGCAGGGTTATTCTTTGTTTGTTCTAGAGGGAACAGGCTCTGAGGCAGAAGCCTGCCATTCTTCCAATATTGTGTAGCTTTTGTGTATTATGTTGTTTTAGTTTGTGAACTAACCCTATAGAAATAAGATAACCAAAAACAGGGAGAATGCTAGGAGAACCCAGGTGTTAGAGTTTAGCCTTAATTGATAGGTTTAAATAATTAAAGCTGTGACTTGATAGGCTAAAGTGATGGCTTTGCAGGGGTGTCCAACCTTTTGGCATCTCCACTTCACACTGGAAAGAGTTGTTTTGGGCCACACGTTAAATATTGTGACACATAATCACAAAAAAAGCTCATAACATTTTAAGTAAATTTATGATTTTGTGTTGGGCCACATTCACAGCCATCCTGGCACAGGTTGGACACCCCTGGAATAAAGATTCCTTTCCTTTATCACCAAACCTTTGCCTCTGAAATCTTGCCTAGACAATGGTAGCAGGCAGCAGGACCCCACTTGCTGTTCGGTAACAGTTGCAGAAATCTCAAATTCAGAGGAAAGCAGTTTTGAGAAATAATCCTTGCAGTTAATATACAGTTATATCTGAGTAAAGAAAAATAATGTAATTGAGCATTTGGAATAAATAAGATTATTGCTATTCCTAAGTGGAAATTTTTTCATACCCCAGGAAAACCTGCTGAGTGAAATGAAGAGGATATTCTTCCTAACTCGTTTCATGAAGTCTGATACCAAAACTAGACAAAAATAGCACAAGAAAGAAAGAAGACTAGAGACCAACATCACTCGTGAATGCAGATGCAAAAATTCTTAACAAAATATTAGCAAATATAATTCAGCAATATATAAAAATTATACACTCTCAAAACTCACATTGAAGAAACAAACAATCTGATTAGAAAATGAGCTAAAGACATAAATAGGCATTTCATCAAAGAGGGCATAAAAAGGCAAAAAGCACATGAGAATATGTTCAACATCCATAGACAAGCATATTCTAAAATTTATATAGAAAAGCACAGCCTCTAGAATAGCTAAACCAGTCTAGATGAAGAAGAATAAAGTGAGAGAATCACTCTGATCAATATTAAAGTTGACTGTATAGGTACAGTAATCAAGACTGTGGTTTTGGTGGAAGAATAGACACATAGATCAATGTAACAGAACAGAGGATCCAGAAATTGCCCCGCATAAGTATGTCCAACTGGTTTTTGACAAAGGTGCAAAACAATTCAATGATGCTGGAACAACTATACATTCATAGGCAAAAAGAACTTTCAACCTAGGGGGTAGGAATGAAAAAGTGAAGGGAAATAAGAGGTATAAACTTCCAGCTATGAAATAAATAAGTCATGGAAATGTAATATATATGAGAAAATAGCCAATAATATTGTAATAATTTTGTTTTTTAAGATCTTATTTGTTTATTTTTAGAGAGAGGGGAGGGGAGGGAGAAAGAGAGGAGAGCAACATTAATGTGTGGTTGTCTTTCAAGTGGCCCTCACTGGAGACCTGGCTTGCAACCCAGGCATGTGCCCTGACTGGGAATTGAACCAACGACCCTTTGGTTTGGAGCCTGAGCTCAATCCACTGAACTACACCAGCCAGAGCCTATTGTAATAATTTTGTATGGTGACAGATGGGTACTAGACTTATTGTGGTGATCACACTATAAGGTATATAAATGATAAATCACTATGTTGTACTAAAAGTAACAACATTGTGTGTCAACTGTATTTAATAAAATGTAAGTTTTAAAAAAGAACCTCAACCTAAATCTCACTCCTTTACACAAAAATGAACTCAAAATGGATCATAGACTTAAATGTAAAGTGTAAATCTATTTTTAGAGAAAAAAAAACATGGAAGAAAATCTTCAGGATCCAGGGATAGGCAGAGTGCAGTATAATAAGAAATATAGATTTAGTCTTTGTCCCTGGTTCCTGGCACAGATCTCCTATAATCCCTGGAATTTCCTGAGTGATAAGAGCACTTATTAGTTTGTTATTCCTCACAAGCCCCTTTCTACTATGTCTGAGTTTATGCTGCTAAAATGACTCTTAGGGAGCTCCTGGATAATTTCAGGGATGGGAGGCTGGTTGCCAAAGAACCAATCATGTAATTAATTAGAGGGCTGGATTAGAGGGTTGCAACTTTCAGCTTCCTTTCTCTCTATCCCATGCCCCCACCTTCCTCTTTGGGAGGGGAGAAGGACTACAGATTGAGTTTAATCACCAATGGCCAAGGATTTAATCAATCATGCCTACATAATGGAACTTCCACATTAAAAAAAAAACTTCATAAAAATCCCTAAACACTAAGGTTCAGAAAGCTTCCAGAATGAACACATAGACTTGATAGAGTTGCTATGAGGGAAGCACACCGAGAAAGTGCGTGGATGCTCTGTACCACTCCCCTTATACCTTGCCCTATGCATCTCTTTCATCTGGCTGTTCTTGAATTGTATCCTTTATAATAAACTGATAAACATAAGTGTTTTCCCGAGTTCTGTGAGCTATTCTAGCAAGTTAATGGACCTGAGGAAGGGGTCATGGGAATCAATTGTTTATAGCCAGTAAATCAGAAGTATGTGTGGCCTAGAGCTTGTGACTGGCGTCTGAAGTGGGGGCAGTCTTGTGGGACTGAGCCCTTTAACTTGTTGGATGTGATGCTAAAGTCAAAATTGAATTGCTGGACTTTCATTTGGTGTTACAGAATTGGAGATCACAAAGTTTTTGGACAAGACATCAAAAGCATAATCCATAATATGAAACATTGATAAATTGGACCTTGCCAAACATTGAAGACCTGCTCTGAAAAAGACCAGAGAAAGGAAAGGATGAAGAAGATGAAAAGCCAAGCTACTGACTGGGAAGAATATTTGCAAAGAACATATCTGACAAAAGACAGGTACCTAGAATATTCAAACAACTCTCAAAACTCAACAGTAAAAATAAACCAAGAAATTCTATTAGTAAATAGGCAAAACACACACATGAATAGGCATTTCACCAAAGAGGATTACAGATTACAAATAAGCCTATGAAAAGGTGTTCGATATTCTTAGTCATCAGAGAAATGCAAATGAAAACCACAGTGAGCTATCACTACACATCTATCAGAATGGCTAAAATTTTTTTAAAAGTGACAACACAAAATGCTGATGAAAACACACAAAAACTGGCTCTCCTACATTGCTGGTGGGAAATGGTACAGAACTCCTTGGAAATAGTTTGGTACTTTCTTATAAAACTAAGTATGTAATTATCATAAAATCCAGCAATTGCACTCAAGCATTTACCCAAGACATAAAAGCTTATGTTGACAAAGAAACCTGTACAATGAATGCTCATAGCAGCTTTATTGGTAATAGCCAAAAACTAGAATTAGTTCAGATGTCTTTCAACAAGTGACCAATTAAACAGACTGTGGTATATCCACACCAGGGAATATTACACAGTAATGAAAATGAGTGAATTATTGATATTATCAGCAACTTAGATGGTTTTCAGGAACATGATAATGAGTGATAGAAACCAACCCCAAAATATTATACACTGTATGAATCCATTTACATAACATTTCTGAAATAACAAAATTTAGATATTGAGGACAGATTACATTGGTTTCTATAGGTTATTGGAGGCAGGAGAGAAATGGTTATGGTTACAAAAGGACAACACCAGGGATCCTTGTGATGATGTAACTACTCAGTATTTTGACTATGGTGGTGGATACACAGATTTACAGAGTTGACAAAAATATATAAAACTTAAAACACACACATATGAGTAAAACTGAAGAAATCTGAATAAGATGATGAGTTTTATCAAGGTCAAAATTCTGGCTGGAACATTGTAAAATGTTACTATTGGAGGAAATTGGGCTAAGTACACAAAGGATCACTTTGTATTATTTTTTTCTTGCAATTACATGTGAGCTATAATTATCTCAATAAATATTTCAATTTTAAAAATTAAAAAAAAAGATGTTCAATGTCAGTAGCCATTAGGGAAAGGCAAATTAATGCAACGATGATCCTCCATGGACTGTGAAGGTTGGTGGTAAGTGGTCCCAGACAATCTTTGCAGCTGACTGGCCTGAGTAAATCCCTCCCATTAATCTACCAACAGCAACCAAAGCTCAACTACAACAGGAAGGTTGTACTCAGACCACATGGAGAGAGCACCTCAAGTACACAGCTTGGGTGATAGGAGAGGCTGTGCCACTGGACCCTACAGGGCACTTACTACATTAGGTCATGCTACCAAAACACAGAGTCAAAGCAGCTGTACCTAGTACATAGAAACAAATACAGGGAGGCTGCCAAAATTCGGAGACAAAGAAATGTGGTCTAAATGAAAAAACAGATCAAAACTCCAGAGAAACAGCTAAACAAAATGGAGATAAGCAATCCAGCTGATGCAGAGTTCAAAACACTGGTTATATGGATGATGAAGGAACTTAGTGAGGAACTCAGCAGCATAAAAAAGATCCAGTCAAAAACAAAGGATTCACTAATTGAAATAAAGAACAATTTACAGGGGAACAACAGCAGAGTGGATGAAGCCAAGAATCAAATCAATGACTTGGAACATAAGGAAGCAAAACAACAACAACAAAACCCAATCAGAACAAGAAGAAGAAAATAAAGATAAAAAAAACTGAGGGTAATATAAGCAGCCTCTGGGACAACTTCAAAAAGTCCAACATTCACATCATAGGGGTGCCAGAAGGAGAAGAGAAAGAGCAAGAAATTAAAAATCTATTTGAAAAAATAATGAAAGAAAACTTCCCTAATTTGGTGAAGGAAACAAACATGCAAATCCAGGAAGCACAGAGAGTCCCAATGAAGTTTGACCCAAACAGGACCACACCAAGACATAATTAAAATGTCAAGGGTTAAAGAGAGTTGCTTGGCCCTGGCTGGTGTGGCTCAGTGGATTGAGTGCCAGCCTGTGAAGCAATGGGTCACTGGTTCAATTCCTGGTCAGGGCACATGTCTAAGTTGCAGGCCAGGTCCCCAGTGTGGGGCATGCAAGAGGTAACCACACATTGATGTTTCTCTCTCTCTCTCTCTTCCTTCCCATCTACAAATAAATGAATAAGATCTTTCTTTTTTTTTAAAAAAAGAGGCTTTTAAAAGCAACGAGAGAGCCCTGGCTGGTGTGGTTCAGTTGATGGAGTCCTGGCCTTCAAGCTGAAAGATTGCTGATTCAGTTCCCAGTAAGGCCACATGCCTGGGTTGTGGGCCAGGCCCCCAGTTGGTGGTGTGCAACAGGCAAACAATCAATGTATCTCTCACACATCAGTGTTTCTCTGCTTCTCTTTCTCCCTCCCTTCCCCTCTCTCTAAAAATAAGTAAATAAAAATCTTTCAAAGATTTTTTTTAAGCAGCGAGAGAAAAGTAGTTACAAATGGTTGCCAGATGGAAGAGGAGAGGGGGAGAATGGGTGAAGAGGTTAGGGGATTAACAAGTATAAGTAGGTAGTTACAGAATAACCATGGAGATATAAAGTACAGTTTAGGAAATGGAGTAGACAAAGAACTTATAGGTGTGACCCATGGACATAAACAATGGTTGGGGGGGATTGCCTGAGGGAGTAGAGGGCTCTCGGCAGAGATAGGCAAAGGGGAAAAAATCAGAATAACTGTAATAGCATAGTCAATAAAACATAATTAAAAAACAGACACTGATGAGATAATTGCTACACACTTACTAGCCATTTTTTTTAAATAGTACTAATACCAAATTCTGAAGAGAATGAAGAGAAGTTAGATATTTCATATAATGCCAGTGGGGATGTAAAGTGGTGCAGCCACTCTGGAGAATAGTTTGGCAGTAATTTGACAGTTTCTTTAAAAACTAAATAAACATCGTACATCATGACCCAGCAATCATACTCCTGGGTATTCACTCCAGAAAAAAGAAATCTTAAATGTGCAGAAAAGCCTGCAGATGATTTTTCATAGCAGCTTTATTTGTAATAACCCCAAGCTGGAGACAACCAATATATCTCTCAATAGATGAGTAGTTAAATAAACTGTAGCATATCTATAATATAGAATATTATTAAGCAATAAAAGGGACTGACCTACTGTTACAGCAATTTGGATGTTTTTCAAGGATATTATGCTAAATAAAAAATATCTCAAAAAGTCACATACTATATGGTTCCATTTAAATAACATTCTCAATGGATTGCTGGCCAAGACGAAGGCATAGGTAGATACACTTTGCCTCCTTGCACAACCAGGAGACAGACAACAAATTTAAAAACAAAGCACAACTAGAACTGCCAGAAAATCAAACTGTATGGAAGTCCAACAGCCAAGGAGTTAAAAAAGAAACATGCATTCAGACTGGTAGGAGGGGCGAAGATGGGCAGCAGGGGTGGAGAGGATGTGTGGCAAGTTGGGCAGTTGGTGGACAGGACATTCACACATTTGCATGCAGATAAACCAGGAAGAACAACTGGGGAGTGAGACTGACCATGCAACCCAGGGTTCCAGCATGAGAAAAGAAAGTCTCAAAATCTCTGACTATAAAAACCTATGGGGGGTGTGGTAGCAAGAGAAACTCCCAGTCTCACAGGAGAGTTCACTGGAGAGACCCACAGGGTCCTAGAACATACACAAGCCCACCCACCTGGGAATCAGCACCAGAATGGCCCAATTTGCTTGTGGGTAGCAGGGTAAGTGACTGAGAGCCAAGCAAGCAGCATTGTTCTCTCTCGGACCACTCGCCTATAAATAGCACCACAACAGTGGGATGTGAGTTGCCTAAACCTGGCGATATCTAAGGCTCTGCCCCTTACAATGTAAAAGGTATGCCAAGACAAAGAAACATGGCTCAAATGAATGAACAGATCAAAACTACAAAAACAGAACTAAGTGATGAAGAGATAACCAACCTATCAGATGCACAGTTCAAAATACCAGTAATCAGGAGGCTCAAAGAAATGGTTGAATATGGTCACAAGATAGAGGAAAAAGTGAAGGCTATGAAAAGTAAAATAAAGAAAAATGTACAGGTAACCAACAGTGAAAGGAAGGAAACTAGGACTCAAATCAATGATTTGGAGCAGAAGGAAGAAATAAACATACAACTAGGACAGAATGAAGAAACAAGAATTAAAAAAAAAAAACATTGAGGAGAGGTTTAGGATCCTCCAGGACAACTTTAAATGTTCCAACATCTGAATCATAGGGGTGCCAGAAGGAGAAGGGGAAGAGCAAGAAATTAAAAACTTATTTGAAGATATAATGAAGGAGAACTTCCCTAATCTGGTGAGGGAAATAGATTTCCAGGAAGCCCTGGAAGCTCAGAGAGTCCCAAAGAAGTTGGACCCAAGGAAGCACACACCAGGGCACATTGTAATTACATTAGCCAAGGTAAAAATGAAGGAGAGAATCCTAGAAGCAGCAAGAGATGAGACAGTAACCTACAAAGGAGTTCCCATAAGACTAGCAGCTGATTTCTCAAAAGAAACCCTACAAGCAAGAAGGGGCTGGAAAGAAGTATTCCAAGATTACTCTGCCCAGCAAACCTATTGTTTAGAATGGAGGGCAGATAAAGTGCTTCCCAGATAAGGTCAAGTTAAAAGAGTTTATCATCATCAAGCCCTTATTATATAAAATGTTAAAGGGACTTATCTAAGAAAAAGAAGATTATGAAAACTGTGAACAGTAAAATGACAACAAACACAATTATCAACAACTGAACCTAAAGAAGGCAAAAACAAAAACAAACTAAGCAAACAACTAGAAAAGGAACAGAATCACAGAAATGGAGATCACATGGGTGGTTATCAGTGGGGAGGGGTGGGGAGAGAATGGGGGAAAAGATTCAGGGAATAAGAAGGATAATTAGTAGGTACAAAAGAGACAGGGGGAGGTTAAGAATAGTATGGGAGACTTCTGGCCAAGATGGAGGCATAGACGGACGCACCGTGCCTCCATGCACATCCAAGATAGGGACAACAATAATTTAGAAACAGAATAACATCCAGAAATGACAGAAAATTTATCTGAATAGAAGTCGGACAACCAAGAAGTTGAATTAGACCCATGCATCCAGATCAGTAGGAGGGGTGGAGACGAGCAGCCAGGCGCGGGTCATGGCGTGGAGAGCAGAGAGCAGTGGGACCGGGCGCATAAAGCATCTGGGCCACAGAAGACCACAGCAAGTGGACCCTGAGTGCGCAGATGGCAGCTGGCAGACCCAGTGAGGTGGCGATTGTAAAGCAAGGCAGTGCGCGCAACCCAGGATCCCAGTGCTGGGAAATAGAGCCTCGGGACACTGATTGTGGACAACTGTGGAAGTTGAGGTGCACGGAGTGACACCCAGCCTCACAGGGGAGGTCCTTGGAGGGTCCCACGGTGTGCACAAGCCCACCCACATGGGAATTGGCACCAGAGGGGCCCAGTTTGTTTGGGGAAAGCAGCAGAGGGACTGAGGTCCCACAGAGAACAGAGCAACCACCATTGTTCCCTCTCGCCCCCGCCCCCACATACAATGTCACAACCCAGTGACTGGGGTGCCCTGCCCCCATGGTGAACACCTAAGGCTCCGCCCCTCACTGTAACAGGTGTGACCAGACCAAAAAAAAAGGAGAGATGGCTCAAACAGAAGAACAAATCAAATCCCCAAAACCATCATTTTAAGTGACCGAGAGATAGCTAACCTTTCAGATGCACAGTTCAAAACACTGATGATCAGGATGCTCACAGAATTGGTTGATTTTGGTCGCAAATTAGATGAACAAATGCTGGCTACGATAAGAGAAATGAAGGAAAAATGCACAGGAAACCAATAGTGATGGGAAAGAAACTGGGACTCAAAATGATAGAGTGGATCAGAAGGAAGAAAGAAACAACCAAACAGGAAAGAATGGAGAAATAAGAATTCAGAAAAAAATGAGGAGAAGCTTAGGAACCTCCAGGACATCTTTAAACATTCCAACATCCAAATTATAGGGGTACCAGAAGGGGAAGAGGAAGAGCAACAAGTGCAAAAGTTATTTGAACAAATAATAAAGGAGAACTTCCCCAATCTGGCAAAGGAAATGGACTTCCAGGAAGTCCAGGAAGCTCAGAGAGTCCCAAAGAAGGTGGACCCAAGAAGGAAGGAACACACCAAGGCACATCATAATTACATTAGCCAAGGTAAAAATGAAGGAGAGAATCCTAGAAACAGCAAGAGATGAGACAGTAACCTACAAAGGAGTTCCCATCAGACTGTCAGCTGATTTCTCAAAAAAGACCTTATAGGCAAGAAGGGGCTGGAAAGAAGTATTCCAAGTCATGAAAGGCAAACACCTACATCCCAGATTGCTCTATCCAGCAAAGCTTTCATTTAGAATGGAAGGACAGATAAAGTGCTTCTCAGATAAGGTCAAGTTAAAGGAGTTCATCATCACCAAGCCCTTATTTTATGAAATGTTAAAGGGACTTATCTAAGAAAAAGAAGATAAAAAAA
>PVIA01015577.1:0-12681 GCA_004024845.1 Tonatia bakeri | reverse complement strand
CAAAATAATATCTGTCCCGAGGGGAGGGGGAGCCCAGAATTAATGAGAACGCTCATTCCCCACTGTCTGGGCAGAACCCCCGGGGGTATGGGCTCCTGGGCCTGATAGGGAAACCGACGCACAGAGAGGCTTGGAACTGGCCCAGTCACCTGGTGCCCAGGAATCCAGCCGGCAGGATCTTCAGAATGCGGCGGGAGACAAGGAAACAGAACCCCAGCATGAGGAGCAGGGTGAGAAGGAGGCTATGGGCAGCAAGAACCCCCGTTTCCCAACCCCGGACTTTCAGTTTTAATCCTTTGGTGTCCTGACTCTCCCCCCGACCATCTTTTTCAGGCCGTTCTGCATCCTCGGGCGCCCCCTGGGAGTTGCAAGACGCACTGCTCTGCAGCTCAGCCTATTACCCAGGGCACCTCCGATGTATCACCTGGAATGGAGCTGCCAGGAACCCCAGCCCCACAGCCGCGCCCGGGAACCATGCAGGCGCTTCCCTGAGGTCTGGTATCCATCTCAGCTGGATGCGAACCATCTGGGGACTCACCACGCTAAGACCTGCTCATCTTTGTGCAGGGTGCTCAAAGGGGGCATCCCCAGGGTATGGGCGCCACTGGATTTGAGAGGTGCGTCTCTGAGATATGGAGATAGGGTCCTCCAATCTGAGAGTGGGGGGTCCGGGGTCCTCACCTCGGTGGGCGCTATTCCGAAGGCCTCAGCGATCTTGGCGTAGAGCTCCCGAACGTTGGTGAAGCCCTCGATCTTGCCCGTGGGGCTGCCGTGCGCCAGCTGCGTGCGGAAAACTAAACGCGGGCGGGCGCGGGGAGCTGCGGGGGGCTCGGAGGGCGAGGGAGGGGGTGCGGGCGGGCGCGTGGCCTCTGCCCCCGGGGTCTCGCGGGCCGCTGCGCTCTCCATGACCAGAGGAGCTAGGCCACCCGGGCCACCGCCTCCGCTGCCGCCGGATCCGCTGCTTCCTGAGGCCTCCCCTCCCCCGGCCCAGGGCGCGACAGCCGAGCTGCCCGGGTAAGGGGATCCAGGAACCCGAGCCGCCTAGGAAGGCGACACCGCGGGGTGTGGAGGGGGGAGGACGGCCCCAGGTGTCCCGGCTCTGCCAGGGCCAGCTGCGTGCTCCCCAGGGACGCTGGGCAGTCTGCGGGGTCCTGAGCTATAGCGCGGGAAAAAGATGGATCACAAATAAGGACTGGGGCAGCTGAGCGCGCCCGAGGGCACACTCGCCTAGACTCTCTTATTTAATCCTTGCAACAGGCTTGCAACAGGTAGGAAGGAGTAAGGTTACCCTGATATAACCTGAGCCACATCCTGTCTCCCCTCTGCCCACCGCCCTCCAGGGCTCCAACCTCCCTCAGGGTAAAAGCCTTAGTTTTCCCAGCTGCCCACGTGGCCCGGTACAACCTGCCCCCATCCCACTCTGCCCTCATCTTCTCTCTCTCTCCCCCTCTCTGGCTCTGCTTTCCAGCCACAGGAGCCTCAGTTATTCCTCTAACATGCCAGGCACACTCCTGCCCCAGGACCTTTGCATGTGCCGTGCACTCTGCCTGGAACACCTTCTTCCAGCTCTCTAGGTGGTTCCTTCCCTCACTTCCTTCAGCTCTTTGCCCAAATGCCACAGCCTCTGACCACCTCTGCCAGTTTCTCTTCCCAGCTTGCCTTTTCTGCTTAGCATTGAGCAGCACTTGACAAATCAGATATTTTTACCTATCCATCTTGTGTCCCTGGCCCCCCAACGGGAATGTCAGCTGCAGGGCGGCAGGGGTTCTGGTCTCCTGTTCCCCTGCTGTACTTGGGTGCTCAGTGCCTGGCACACAGTGAGCAGGCACTCAGGCAATATTTGGAGAGGGAATACATGGATCCCCAACTTCCAGATGAAGGGGGCTCCTGCGCCCAGAATGCTCTGCGAGAATTCCCTGGGAATGTAATACCAGGCACCGGGAAATCCAGCTCAGTAAACAGCGGCGGAACGCCAGGCGGTGGTGTGTAAGAGGGGCCTCTGCTTTGGAAGACCCTCAGAAGCCAGACATTGGCGGGAAAGCAGGCGTGAGAAAATGGATGTGAAGTTGAAAGCCTGCGCAACACGACGCACAGCGCGGCGTGGGCCAGCCTTCCCCATGCGCGCTCGTGGAGAAGAGCCAGGCACAAAAAGCCACAGTGTGCGGTTTATTTACATGAAACGTCCAGCACAGGGAAATTCTCAGAGACAGTAAGTGAATTTGTGGAGAAGGGGTTGGGGGTGACTGCTAACAGGGACAAGGCTTCTTTTTGGAGTGATGGAATGTTCTGGAATTAGATTGTGCCAAAGATTGTACAACTTTGTAAATACACTAGAAACCACAAAATTGTACACATTAAAAAATGGGGGGGGGGACCAAAATGATCAAAATGGTCTTTTAGAAGACACACTCATGTGCTAAAAGTATGTAAAGACCCAAACAGGAGCCCTGGCTGGGTGGCTCATTTTGCTGGAGCGTCGACTCGTACACCGAAAGGTTGCAGGTTTGATCCCCAGTCAGGATGTGTACAGGAGGCGACCCATCAATATTTCTCTCTCAAACACTGATGTCTCTCTCTCTCTGTCTCCCCCACCCCCCTTTCTCACTCTCTAGAATCAATAAACATATCCTTGGGTGAGGATTAAAAACAACAATAGTCCTGGCTGGTGAGGCTCAGTGGATTGAGCACCACCCTGTGAACCAAAGGGTTACGGGTTCGATTCCCAGTCAGGACACATGCCTGGGTTGTGGGCCAGGTCCTCAGTTGGGGGCATGTGAGAGGCAACCACACATTGATGTTTCTCTCCCTTCCTTCCTCCCTCCCTTTCTCTAAAAATAAATAAATAAAATCTTTTTAAAAACCCAACAGCTTTAAAGAAGACCTGCTAAACTCCAAATTCGGAATGGAGATACCTGTGTCAGGGAGGTGGCAGGACTAGGAAGCTCATTCCTTGGGGTGGGGTGACAATGTCCCATTGTATCAGTCTCCTGGGGTTGTCATAACAAAGTACCACAAACAGTGTGGCTTAAAACAACAGATTTATTCTCTCACAGTTCTGGAGGCCAGAAGTCCAAAATTAGGTTGTCAGCAAGACCCTGGGCAGGATCCTTCCTTGCCTCTCCTGGCTTCTGGTGGTGGCCTGCAATCCTTGGCGTTCCTCATCTCCTCTCTGTGACTGTGTCCAAGTTTCCATCTTCTTATAAAGACACCAGTCAAGTTGGATCGGCCACCCCACTCCAAGCTGACCTCATCTTAACTCCTGTCTGCAATGACTCCATTTCCAAATAAGGTCCCATTCTGAAGTTCTGGGGGTTAGGACTTAGAGGTTTTTTTTTTTTTTTTTTAGAGAGAGGGAGAGAGAGAGGGGATGGGAGGGAGAAAGAGAGAGAGAGAGAAACATTGATGTGAAAGAGAAACATTGATCAGTTGCCTTTTGAATGCGTCGCAACCGGGGACTGAACCTACAAGCTAGGCAACCTGTGTCTTGACCAGGAATCAAACCAGTGATCTTTCTCTTTGTGGGACAATGCCCAACCAATTAAACCACACCAATCAGGGCAACATATCTTTTGAGGGGACATAATTCAGCCTGTAACATGGGTGTTGGTCACATTCGTCTCTGAAAGTTTTAGAATGTTTTTTTTCCACTGGGGTAGCAGCTTGAAGGGCACCGGTGGCACACAGGGAGGACCTGAAGTGTCTGGCAATCAAGGCAGGAGCTGAGGGACAGCTTTCTCCCAGACAGAAAGGCAGGCAGAAGCCATATCTGAGGAGTTTCAGGGCACTTTAAATATTCCATTAAATGCAGAAGTCTCTGTTTCCTCAATAAGTTAAGTGTAGAATTAGCATGTGACCCGGCAAGTCCACTCCTGGGGATGACCCAAGAAAACTGAAAACAGGAGCTCAAACAAGAACCTGTGCATGCATGCTCACAGCAGCACAATTCACAGCAGCCAAGAGATGAAAACCGCCCAGACGTCCATCGGTGGAGAAATGCAGTGTGTCTGTCCACAAACTGGACTGTTACTCAGCCGCGAGGAGTGAAGCACTGATACTCGCTACACTGCTGATGGAACTTGAAGACAAAAGGCTCAGTGAGAGAAACCAGATACAAAAAGGCACAGTGTGTGATTCCATTTATATGAAATGTTCAGAACAGGCAAGTCCAGAGATGGGAAGTAGATTCTTGGTTATAGGGGCTGGGGAGGGCAGGCCTGAGACCCCCAGTAGGGGTATCTTGAGGGGTCCTGGGTGCATCTTCTAGCCCAATCCCCTATAAAACACACACACATGAGCTTGAAATACAAATTCCACTTTATTTTTTTTTTAATTTAAAAAGCCCAGGTTAAGCAGTGGCAAAGGGGCCACCTTCACGAGGGTCCCTTAGCTGGATGAGGGCAGTGGTGTCGGTACAAGCTCCCCCATTCTGGGGTGCAGGAACTTGAGGGCCATGGGCAGAAGACCCTTCCTCGCCCAGGCGCGAGCATGCCCTGCCAGTGCCTGTTGATGTGGGCACTTGCGGTCAGCGCCTTCGGGCCCCTCCTGGTGTGGCAGGTGGGGGTTTGCTCCACCCTGTGTCCTGGGGCAGATCCTGGAGAGCTGCTGTAGCCTGTGGCACTCTTCCCCCACCAGCGGAAGAACTGCTGTGGGTCCCTTGTCCTGGGTTGTGCTGCCCGTGTGTGGTGTCCCCACGTCCCTGTAGTGTGACATGCCCTGTGAGGCCGTGTGTCATGCATGGCAGATGACTTTTCTGGACTTGGAGTACTGGGGAGTTTGAAAGCTAGAGGGATTGTATAGAATAATTTTAGGGGCCTGGGGCTCCCAAGGTGCAGAATTGAGCCTGGCCCCAAAGGGTGGACCCCCACCCCTCCTCCCTGGAGGGGTGGGGGAGGGGCCACAACCCGAGCTTGGTCTTCTCTGGATCCGCTGCTGGATCGACTGACATTTTCATAGGTGCTCACTGCAACAGAAGGGGGGGCAGTCATGATGGCAGACTCTATCATCTCAGTCCCGCTATGATCCTGGGGGATACTAGAGGCCACCCCAGCTCCTCCAAACAGGTGTCAGGGTGGGGGGCCTGGAGTTAACCCCATCTAAACTGGGCAGCCAGAAATCACCCACAATAAACTGCCAAGCCTTGGAGAAGTTCTAGCCCCCCAGAATGAATCTAGCTGGCCAGGGCGGGCTGGAAGATCCCACCCCGCAGCGTTAATACAGCACCCAGGCTGCTCAGCACCCACCTCCCAGTGGCCCCACCCCCTGCCTCATGCCCCGTGCATCAAATAAGTCCCACCTGGTAACTCCCGAATGTGCCAGACCCTCAGAGAAAGATTAAGCTGCCAGATCCCACCCTGCAGTGCCCACAGACCCAGGGAAACCCACTGGAGGGTGAAATGCAGACACTTCCACAGAGGGAGACCAAAGCAGGCCTAGCTTGAGGCAGTCCCCCATACAGGGCTGCCTCACCTGGGCTGAGCAGGTGGGCGAGGGGTGGGGCGCCCAGGCACACACCTGGCGACTTGGGCCAGGATCTCCTTGATGCGGATGATGAGTTTCTCATGCTGGGCGGGGTCGCGCTCAATGGCTCCATGCAGCCGGGCCATGTAGAAGTCCAGAGTGCTGAGTGTGGGTGTCTCCCCAGTGCCTGGGAATGGCAGGGGGCCAGTCAGCCTAGCCCACTGTGGAGTCGACTGGGTAGCTGGGGTCCCCCAGGAGCAAAGGTCAGAGGATCAGGGTTTGTAAAGGAAGGGTACTGGGGAAGGAGCCCTTGGAGCATGTCAGGAGTCGGGTGAGGGATCAGGGCATCTAGACTTGAGAGTAGGGGTCAGCTGTGGGAGAAGGTGGGGAGGTGGAGTCAGAAGATGTTAGTTGGTCCGGAGGAGGTCGTGGGGGCGGGGTATGGGGGTCTAGTGGGGGAGAGGAAATTAAAGTTGGTGAAAAACAATCACTAAAAGCAGGGACAGATGGGGTTGCAGCAGGCTGGTCAATGAGGGAGGGTCTGGTGTGGGCTGGGGTCAGTGGGTGGGGCGTTGCTGCTGACAATAGGTGGAGCAGGACTGGGGGGTTGGAAGGGCTTAAGGTAACTGGGGGAGATGTCAACGAGGGCAGGGTTGGGGGCAGAGGCAAGTGCGCGCAATGCTCTGGGCAGGGAAGTGGTCAAACGGAGCCAGGCTCGACTTGTGAAAACAGGCAGGGTCAGTGGGGTAGGTAGGGGCTTTGCGGAGGATGGGTTCGCTGTGTCCAGGGTCAAGACAGGGAGGTGGGGCCACCACGGGGTGACCTGGGGGTGGGGCTCTAGGTAGTGGATGGCTGGGTTAACAAGGACCAGACTGTGCGGGCGGGGGTGGGGCTTCCGCACCGGGGACCGGCAGCGAAGCGAAGCTAGCGGTGAGCGCCTGGCGCACCGCCTGGAGTTGCTGCTGCAGCGCCAGCGTTCGCCGCTCCTCCAGTGCCAGCTCCTGCTCCAGGCGCTCACGCGCGCTGCTCATGTTCTGCGTGTGCCTCTGCAGCACCGCGTTCTGCTCCTCGAAGGCCACGTTCATCTTCCGCAGGCGCCGCAGCTCCGCCTCCCGAGCTGCGTGCAGTGTGGAGACCGGTCAGAGCCCTGGGCTCCCTCCCCTACCCTCTGCCCAGGAGCTACGCCAGTGACAGCCAGCGCTCTCTTACCAGCCCCACTCTGTAGCTCCCAGGGCTAAGGGGCAGGGAAGGAAGATGGCTGGTTTTGGGGGTTAAATGCAGTCCACTCGCTGCCTCCTGCCTTGGAGCCCTCTTTTGGCCCACCTTCTCTCCCAACACCTGTTTCCCCAGGAACCCCTAGTTGGTGCTCACCTTTGTTTTGGTCCAAGAACTCTTCAGTGAAAATGGGGACGTCGAAGGTGGAGAAGCCATCGCAGTCCCCACCCTGGGACAAGACAGGTGGCAATGTTTAGGGAGCATCTCAACACCCTCTGGGCATCCCCCAACCTCGGGGGTCCTCCTTGAACCACTCAGATCGCAGTCCGTTTAACAACATTCCCACAGTGTGGCTGCCCCTGCTCTGCTCACACAGGTTGGACGAGGGCTGCTCACTTCTGTAAACACTGGAGCAGGCTCACCCAGGGGCCTCACCCAGGGACCTCAAAACTTCCAGACCTTTCTCACCTCCTTAGAGGAGGGGCACTTACCTTGTGTCCATTCAAGAGGGTATTCATGAGCCCGGAGCCCGAGTCCTCTGGTGGGGGAGGGAGGAGGGCAGGGTCAGCCTCCAGGTTTCCTCTGACTCTGCTCTGCTTTGAAGGTGCCGTTCCCCCTGCCTGCAACACCCCCCTTCCCCTCCCCCCACGGGAGCCCCATGGAGGGGGTGGGTCAGTCTCCAGGGCCACCCTTCGCGGAGCAGGCACTCAGCCGCCTGGGGGCTGGGGCCCTTCTCACCTTTCTTGATCTTCTTTTCCTGGATCTTCTCAGTGCACATCTTGTAAGCTTCGGACTGCTGGTACGCCCGAAGCTCCTTCATGTACTGCTGCTTCTCCCGCTCGGCCTCGTCCAGGTACCGCTGGCAGGGCAGCAGGAGAAGGCTTGGCCCAGCCCTGGGGCAGGGGAGGCATCCAAGACCAGGTCCCCATCCCCATCATTCATTTCACTGCTGCACATTCCCAGAGTTCCTTGCTCACCCTCCAGACAAAACCTGGCCCCTCAGCCTACTGCTCAGGGTACCTCCTAGCTCCCCACTCCACCCCCAGCCTTTATAAGCTACTCCATGGTGTTTGGGTGACTGCAGACTCTCACACCCATGCTTGCCCTTCTGCACCTATTTTGCCTTTGAAATCCTACTTATGAGGGTGCAGAAAGGTGGTGGTTTTTTACCAGGATTTGAAAATCGGGTTTCACATAAAAACCAGCCTCCACTCCTACTTCTTTAGATGTTGGGTGACCACACTGATTAAGTTTTGTGTCTAGTCTCGCCTATTGCTACCTTCCCCACAGTTCTCCAGGAGGAAAGAAAGCCTCTCTACACAGGTCCTTTCGAGGACGTGGCTGCGGGGGTATCTGAGCGGCTGAGGGGAGGTCAGTGGTCTCAAGCCAGCCGCATTGCCGCCCCTGCCATCCACCTGCTTCTCTGTGGGCTGCAGTTTGCTCCACTCCGCACCCAGCATCTTGGTGATCTCAGGAAAGGGCAGGTCCGGATGGCGCGTGCGAATCTGCTCACGCCGCTCATTCAGGAAGCGCACGTAGCCAGTGACAGGTGCTTTGGGACCATTTGGAAGGATCTTCTTCCGCTTCTTGCCTTTGGGCCAGCCGCGCTTCTTCACCGGCTGCAGAACCAGACACCTCCATTGGGAGAGGCCTGGAGGGATGGGGCGGGGCCCAGAGGGGCGGGTCTTGGAAGACGTGGACAGGGCTAGCTAGGAGGCCCAGGGCCCAGGGCAGGGCTCCAGAAGGCCTGGAGTTGTGGTCAGGTTAAGGAGTTAGGATTATGACGAGTGTTAGGGGAACCATGGACCCAAGTTACGGGTATCAGAGGTACTGGGAATAGGGATTCAGGGATGGGTAGCGTTTTGGGTGTGGCCTCTGTAATTATGAGCTGGCATCCTTGCCACGAAGGAAGGGCCCACAGGATCACCAAAAGGTGCTTTCACCTGGGAAGCGAGCAGTGGGAGGAGCTGGCATTCGGTGGTGGGTGGGGCCTGGGGTTAGAGTAGCAGTGGACCTTATGGGGCGTGGCATCTAATACGGGGCGGGGTCTCACCTTGGGGAGGGAAATCTGGGCTGTGGGCGGAGTCATAGAGAATTCAAATTTAGTCGGAGGTGAGGGTTGGAGCCTGGGGGTGAGACCGAGACCCAGGGCCTCCCCCATCACGATGCAGGGACTCTCACCTCCTCCTCGTGGGACCCCTTCTCGCCGGCTCGCGGGCCTTCCCCTCGCTCTTGCTTGACAGCCACCACGAAGCCCCCATGCTGTCCGGGAGCCTTGCCACCCGCCGGCCTGGAGTCACGGGACGCCAAAGTCACCCTCACCCCTAACCCCGACGACGGAGAGGGGGCCTGAGTCCTGGGAGCAGGGATCTCTCGGGGTCAGGGTCCGGGGATCGGATCAGGAGCACTAAAGGAGCCAGTAGGGACTCCTGGGAGAGACTGAAGACACAGGACGCCTGGGTCACCCACACCCCCGACGGCAAATATGGCAGCAGCAAGGGGGCTCGACCCCTGCTGGGGGGCAGCCAGTAGGGACCCCTGCGAGGGGCTGGAGATCGGGGGAGGGGGAGAAGCCCGACGGGGCGCTAGGGGAGGGCCTGCCCTGGTGGCGGGGAGTGAAAACCCTGGGGGACGGAGTCAAGGAGTTCCGAGAGGGTGGGCGGGGGCTGAGCTGCAGTCCCGAGTGGACTATGGGAGGGGAAGTCGCACTCACGCGACGGCCGCGCCGAGCTGCCTGGGGCCGTGGGACATGGCTGCTCCCGGCCGCACCTGGAACGCAGACATGAGACCGAGTAAGGGGCGCCCGAGCCGCCGACGGCGGGGCCCGGCTAGGGAGACCAGGAATGCCGGGCCCGAAGCGGTTGGGGGGGCCGGATCCCAGGGCTGGGAGGGCCTCCAGAGCGGGCGCCCCAGGGATCCTTTGTTGGGCGATCGGCCCCCAGGAGGCCCTGGTCCTCCCCCCCTGGCTTGGAAGCAGCCCCGTCCCAGCCCCGAGACCCCCGCGCCCCCGGCCTCTCGCAGGGCCCAGAGTTCCGCGGCTGTTTTCACCTCTAAAGAAACTTTCCCGGACCTCTCGGCTGCTGCGCCTCTCCAACCAACCGCCCGGAGCCCGCCCCTGCCGCCCGCCCCGCCCCACTCCGCCCCCGGCAAGCTAATGATGGTCTCCACCAGCGGTCGGATTGGGTTGCATCCTTTCCCTGGGGTGTGACCATGCAGATGAAGGTCGGCGCGCCGGCCTGCGATTGGCTGAGGCATCCCCTTGGCCGCGTGGGAGGTGGACAGGGAAGGCTGCGGGCGGTGCGTCAAGTTCGGCTGCGCTCGGCAGCTCTCGGGACTAATCAGGGAGCTTGAGGCCGCGCGGGGCGGAGCCTCTTAAAGGGCCAGTAGGAAAGATGCGGACTTCTCCGCTGAGGGAGAAGTTCCTGGCTCCTGCTTGACAGGCTTTGGCCCCGCCCCAGTTGCCACAGGAACGGGCGAGGGTTGCTAAGGAATAGGTTAAGGACCTTAGGGGCAGCCGGGAACCTCAGGGCAAGGTGGAACAGGTTCTTAGCACCCTGCAAACCTGGCAGAGAAGTTTCCCTTTTCTTGAACGGATTTAGGGCTCCAGACGCCCCTCTGTTCCTGGTCCTGCTGTGAGCCTGGGCTGGAGCTGCTCTCCCCGGTACAATGCGGACGTTGACGATGCCCAGGACCAGGAGGCTGGGATTCTGTGAAGCTGAGACCAGGAGCCTGGTCAGACTGGGGCTGGGATCAGGAGCTGGACTGAAAGCATTTGGGGAAAGGTGGTGGGACAGGAAGGCTGCTAGGACCTCGTAAAGCTAGAGGGGCAGGGGGCTTTGCCGCTGGATCTTGGGGAGCCCCGGGCATTAGCTTGGTCTTCTCATGGCCGGGGCTAGGGCTGCTGTTGCTCCCAGAATGCCAGTAACGATCTCTGGGTGCTCACGACAGGCCCAATAGATACTAAACATTCCACCAGACATCATCTTCTGCCCTCATTTCGCCCCACTCTCCCCCTCCTTACTCCACACATGACTTCCTCCATGTTCCTCAAATACATCCGTCCATTTCATTCATTCCCACCTCTAGGTCTTTGCACTCGCTCTTCTCTCCACCTGGCATGGCCTACCTCCAGACTCTCCTGGTTCTGCCGCCTGGTTCACTGCCTGACCTCCTTCAGGTCTTTGCTCAAATGTCACCTCCTGAGTGAGGCTTTCCCAGGCTTGTATCCCACTCCATACACTCCGTCTTATTTTTTTTCAATGTATCCATTTCCTCCTCATGACCTGCCTGTTTGTTGATTGTTGTATTCCCAGCACATAGGACAGTGCCCACAGGAGCTGCTTGATACGTTTTCATTAACTAAATGCATGAATGAATCCTGTACATTTCCAAGCAAGCAGGTACAGCTGGTTTGTAAAACAGTCTGGCAGCTCCTCAAAAGGTTAAATAAACATGGAATTACCATTGGATCCAGCAATTCCACTTCTAGGTATTCACCCAAGAGAAGACAAGAACCTATGCAACAGTGTTCACAGCAGCAGAATTCACGATACCCCAAAAGTAGAAACAACTCAAGAGCCCATCAATTGATTACTAGACAGCCAAAATGAGGTCCAATAGAATATGATGTGGGATAACAGAATACTATTGACCATAAAAAAGGAATAAATTGCTGAATCATGCTACAACAGCGGTGAATTTTGAAACATGATGCTCAGTAAAAGAAGCCAGTCACAAAAGGCCACATAGTGTAAGATTCCATTTGTATGAAATGTCCAAAACAGGCAAATCCGGAGAGACAGAAAGTGGATTCATGGTTGCCTGGGGATAAAAAATTAATGGGTGATTTGTTCCTGGGTTTTGGCACCATAGAAGAGGGAGGGGGAGGGGGGAAGAAGGAGGAAGAGGAGAGGAGAAGAGGAGAAGGAGAATTAATGGAGAGGGGGCTAGGAGGGACTGCTGATAGGATGAGGTGTCTTTTTGGGAAATCAAAATGTTCTAAAATTAGACTTCAGTAATGGTTGCGTAACTCTGTAAATGAACTAAAAACCATGCACCTGTACATTTAAATGGGTTCATTCATTATATGGTATATGATTTACATCTGACTAAGAGGATGAGTGTGCCCCAGAATCTTCACAGACCCAAATTCCTGCTCTGGTGCTTCGTCAGCCTGGTGCCCTCCCACGCCCCCCTTGCCTCTCTCTGCCCCGTTAAAAGCAATCTGGGTGAGACTGATGGCACATACAAATACTCAAAAATTCTAATCACATTCTTAAGTGTGTCCCTACTTTTAATAACATCGAGCAATTGAATGACATCTTTTTGTTGCTTTTCACATTATAATATTTCTTTTTATTGTTGTTGTTCTGAGGTTTTCATTCCATTTTAAAATATGCATCAGGTGAAAATTCCCAGAAGATTAAGCATACATTGCTGCGGTCCGGCCGCAGCTGGGTCAAGGGTCTCCTGAAGGTGGGTAAGGCGTCAGCGATGGGTAACAGACGACAACACGACTCAGAGGATGGTGAAGCTCTGTTCCGTTTATTGCAAGTACAAACAGATTTTTATATTTTCATTTTTGGCAGTGATTAACATTTGTGATTAGGTGAAGCAGGAAGTTTTCTACCCAAATATCTGGTCATACTAATCTAGTGACCTATTAAATGCAAACAATTAGAAATAGTTGTATGTACAGAGTTTGAATGTCTTATTGTTTATTAAAGTTCTCAGAATTTGTCATGGGGCAAAAGGGTACGCTTGATTGAATAGAGGTCTCTGGTAATTGTTTCTACATGTTTGGTTTGTAATAGCTAACCAGCTGCTCTTATTTCTTTGCCTGTCTAATTCTAATTGATATATATTCCTATTCAAGGTAAAGGAGGGGCTGTTACTTCAACAACTTTTAGACATTCAGGGGCTATTTCATTAGAGGGGATTTTATTCTCTGATCAAGAAGTTATTTTATACAACTTCATTGGAATTATTCAAATCAATAAACCTAAAATA
>PVIA01015576.1:0-22191 GCA_004024845.1 Tonatia bakeri | reverse complement strand
GAGAGAGAGAGAGTATAATTGTCAATAATTATTTGGCTTTCTGACCCTGGTGTTTACAGATAATATTAATGTATATTATCACTTTTTTTGTTAAAGGGTGATAATTTGATGGCCTTGGCAGAGGCAACAGTTACTCTCGCAGAAATGTTAGAATTGAAAGCAGACCCCACTGGTCCAGTGGAAGGTACAGTGATAGAATCTTTCACAGACAAAGGAAGAGGGTAAGACTATTAAAATGCTTCCTTTTTAATAATTTTGTTCCATTGTTTTTGTGAATCGATACTGTAATGTGTTATTTTTATTGCATGTTATGGTTAGTCCATAAACAATATTTTCAAATCATTTTTGAAAAGTATTTTATTGCACTAGCATAGAGAACACACAAATGAAGTTATTAGTAGACCATAACAACTGTCTGCATACTTGTAGTAGTCATATTTAGATGACTTAAGCATCTAATTTGTTTGATTTTTTTTTCCCACTGACTTAACTGAACTGACAAAGCCGCATGTCTTATCAGAAATTGGAATGAGATAGCAGTTGTTGCCTTTAAGGTTTCTAAATTCTTTATGTCCTTACCTATTAATACAACATTTAGGAAGGTCTTTGGGATGGTATTCTTGTCTTTAATTTTTTTCTCTATCAGTAAAAGAAGTCTTCTCACTGCCTAACAAATTAAAGAAGGGATTAGGATTCTGTCAGAAAACTCAGCTATCTGCATCTTCCCACTACTGTAACTTTATGAGAAATGTATGTAACATTACCATCTTAACCATTTTTAAATGTACAGTTCAGTGTTTTTAAGTATGTTCTCATTGTTGTGTGTCTTGCAAAACTGAAACTATATCCATGAAACACTAATTTTCCCTCCCTCTTTCCCAGGTCTATCTTTTCATTTTCTGTTTCTATGATTTTGACTACTTTAGATAACTTCGTATGAGTGGAATCATACAGTTATTTGTCCTTTTTGATTTGGAGTTGTTTGTTCTTATTATACTTACCATAAATGACCTTGAGGTTCATCCATGTTGTAGCATGTAACAGGGTTTCTTTTTTTAGGATTGCATAATATTCCATTGTATTTATATACTGCATTTTCTTTATCCATTCTTCCATTGACGGACATTTGGTTGCTTCCACCTTTCAACAATTGTGAATAAATATTTTTATAGTATGAAAAACAGCTTGAGAAGTTGAGAAGTGGTAAATACTATGTGTATGTATTATATATATTTAAGTCTTATAAAGATGTCTTTGCTCTACTTAAGAAAGTACTATTACATCCTGATAATGGCTTTAAGAATAAATACCTTTATTTTCATTTTAGTCCTGTTACTACAGCAATAATTCAAAGAGGAACTTTGAGAAAAGGCTCAGTTCTGGTTGCTGGAAAGAGTTGGGCAAAAGTGCGTTTAATGTTTGATGAAAATGGAAAAACAATTAATGAGGCCTGTCCCAGCATGCCAGTGGGAATTATAGGCTGGAGAGACCTCCCTTCTGCAGGGGATGAAATTCTTGAAGTAGAATCTGAGGTATATCAAGCTTAATTCCTATATATTAGATATGATATGATTTTAATTATCAATCTATAATGTTATACCAAGTAAGTATATTAATGCTAACTTATTATTAAGTAGTGTTAGGAATCCTAGATTATAAGGAGCTGTGAGGGGACCAACAGTCCCTTTGTAGAATTTGGCTATAGAATTTTTTAAAATTTAGGATAGGATTTTTAAATTAAATAATTTCTATTATACACAAAGCCTCCAAATTAAAGTTTTGTAAGTTTCTTGAAACTTATAAAATTAGTGGTTTCATATGAGTTAAACTAATTTCATAAAGGAGGAAAAACACAAAGCTTTTACCCAGCAGTAATTGGTTTCTGTGTAGTGAAATAATGCCTGTTTTTTGTTTTTTTGTTTGCCCTGTAAAGTCAAGGGCACGTGAAGTTGTTGAGTGGAGAAAATATGAGCAGGAAGAGGAAAAAAACAAAGAGGACCTAAAAATGATAGAAGAAAAGCGAAAGGAACACCAAGAAGCACATCGGAAAGCCCGTGAGAAGTATGGCACTTTACATTGGAAGCAGAGATCATTTATAAAGTACCAAGAAAAAAAAGAACAAAAGATCTTAAAGCCAAAAGAGAAGCTAGAAAGAGACTCAAATATACTTCCTGTAATTATTAAAGGTGACTTTTAAAAGATTTTACTTAACTTGTTTTGGGAATATATACATTTCTTCATTGTCACAATTAATTTGACCTGTTAAATTTAAGCCAAAAGTATCTCAGTATTTTGGGAAGACTTACTTTTATTGAGGTATAATTGACATATATATTAGTTTCAGTTGTATAACATAATGATTCAATATTTGTATATATTGTGAAATATTCACTGCAAAAAGTCTAGTTAACATCAATCAGTGTACATATATACTTTTTTTTCTTGTGATGAGAACTTTTAAGATCTACTTTCTTAGCAACTTTCACATGTGCAGTACGGTATTATTACCTGTAGTCTCCATGCTGTACAGTACATTGCCATGACTTATTTATAACTGGAAGTTTGTACCTGTTGACCTCTTCCACCCGTTTTGAGACTTTCTTAGTAACCATTTTTCTTCCTGATACTGTTGTAAATGGACATTTGGTTCATTATACTTTATTAAATTAAGTAGATATTTATAATGCTAAATCTAAATAAAAGTGAATTTAGTGGTAAATGTCATTCCTATTAAGGTTTTAAATAGATTATCATCATTTTTGTGTCTGTCAATGCCTAACTCCTAACACCAGTAATTTTCAACTCTCGCTGCATTTAGGTGATGTTGATGGTTCCGTTGAGGCCATTCTGGGTGTTATCGATACCTATGACGCTTCACATGAGTGTGAACTCGAATTAGTACATTTTGGTGTGGGTGATATCAGTGAAAATGATGTTAACCTTGCTGAAACATTTCATGGTAAGTATTCCATTTCCTGTTAGCTTTGTTTCCTAGAACACACTGAACCATTTGCTTCTGTCTTTTGTTGCCTGGCTAGCCGCACCTGGTATTTCCGTTATAGCATCATCCTTCCTGTTGTAGTTGAGTTCCCTGCTACGGATTGAGGGCGGGTGGGATGTGCAGTATTTTAACTGTAGCTCCACTTGTCATTGTACTGCAACCTTGGAGAAGTAGTTCAAACCCCAGTAGTGTTTCTTGATTTTTTTTTTTAAGTACCGTTACTGTCCCATTCTTCCTAGTTCCCCACCCAATCCTAGTTTGGCTCTGTATCTTTCTCATAGATTTTTGAATGCTCCTAACATTGTAATCAGCCTGTTCAGCACTTTGCTTCATCTTTTACGTTTGGCTACCTGTTTTTGTTTATTGATTATTTGACAAATCATCTTTCTTAGACAAAAAGCTTTTGTTAGCTTTAAATGCCTAGAAGACTAGGGGGCTGTTTATTACTCGAAGTTATGATACACAAAGAGGGGACTCATGGCTATCTCTTTAACTAGGTCTGTCACTTAGCAAAGCACCAGCACTACTGAATGATTAATGAATCATTTAGGAAGGAGCTACTTCATGGCCTGACTTAATTAGAATTAGGTGTTACCTCTACTACTGAAAAGGTATTTTCAGTAATGCTGGCTAACTCAGAGTATTTTTATGGGCACTAATTGCCCTAGCACAGTGATTTCCAACCGGTGTGCTCTAAGAATTTTTAAAACATGTGCTACCTGACTACTAAGTCAGGGGCCCCGAACTCTTTTCCCTTAGACTGTCAAATTAAAAAATTACAACGGCCAACACAACAATAGCCATCCGGTGTGAATGAATCAAAGTTATACCTATTTTTTGTCATATTGGCAAAACATATTTTTTGGTGTTCCACAGAATTTAAGTTAATAGTTTATATGAGGTATGTGTCATCAGATGAAAAAGGTTGAAAATCGCTGTCCTAGCACTGTACTGTGGTAATGTAGATAGTGTATTGAATGATTTCTTAGTGGTAAGACTTTCAAGGTGGTGGGTTTTTTCTTGATTAAGGTGTTTGCATTAACTTTGTTTCACTTGTTTAAGTTTAGAGTGTTTTGTTTTTTCCCCAAGGTATTTGTAGTTAAATACTTTATTTTTCTTTGGTAAAATGCTCAGCTTCACCTTGACCAGTGTCACTCAGCTGGTTGGGCATTGTCCTGCAAGCGAAAGGGTGCTGGTTTGATTCCAGGTCAGGGTACGTGCCTGGGTTGCAGCTTTGGCCCACTATGGGACATGTCTGAAGGGCAACCAATTGATGTTTCTCTCTCACATTGATGTTTCTCTCCCTTTCTCCTTCCATCTCCCTGTCTGTAAAAATAAAATCTTTAAATAATAAATAAATAAAATGCTCAGCTTCATAGAACTTCTTTCACTTGTTTTAAAATATTTTATTTATTTATTTTTAGAGAGAGGAGAAGGGAGGGAGGAAGAGAGGGAGAGAAACATCAATTGGATGCCTGTTGTATGTGCCTGACCAGAGATCAAAACCAACCACAACCCAGGCATGTGCCTGACTGAGAATCCAACCAGCAACCTTTCGCTTTGCAGGATGATACCCAGCCAACTGAGGCACACTGGTCAGGGCTCATTTCTTAAATAACCAATTAAGTAAGTATTTTTGAGTGACTGAATACCTAAGAGTAAACCACAAAAGTTGTAGACAATAAGATTATAATAATAGAATTGTTATTAAAATAATGTAATACTATTTCAGCCCTAGTGATTTTCTTTCTTTTATCTCTGGTATAAAAATCAAAGCTTTGCTTAGCATACTGCCTCACGCATTATGGGCACTTAAAATGATGTTCCTTAAATGAAGATTTTTAAAATCATAAAGAAATGTTCCTTGTTAAACATGCTACAATAAAATTTATAAAATGTTTATTAGAAAATTTACTAGTTTTCATGAGAAAAAGAATTATAGAATTTCTCATCTCCACAACTCACTTTCAATTTATGTAGAAGAAAATAAAACAATTAAATTTGAGTTTCTGTTTAAAAGACAAACTTCTTTAGTACAATATTTGTGCTGCTTTATTGACTGTATTTCTGATTGCCAGGTGTCATATATGGCTTCAATGTGAATGCAGGCAATGTTATCCAGCAGTCAGCTGCAAAGAAAGGAGTAAAAATTAAACTTCACAAAATCATTTACCGTCTCATTGAGGATTTGCAGGAGGAACTGAGCAGCAGGTTGCCCTGCATTGTGGAAGAGCACACAGTAGGTGAGTGCTCACTGACTGCGAAACACTTGTATCTTAGCTGCTGTAAGGACACTTGAAAGCAACTTTGGGGAAATGTATTTTCCTGTTGAAATGCATTCACTGTTCCAATACATATCCTGTGTTCTAGAAAAAATGACTACTACACATAAGAATTTCAATGTAACTTCTTATGTACCATAAACATTTAGGCCCTGAGGATAAGACAAGTAAAGCAATAAGAACTTACCCTAAAGTTTGGACATGAGCAACTAATTTAGTACAAATTAGACTGGGGTGGGAGGCATAAAGATTATTATGTCATGGAAGGAGCCATTGATTTTGTCCTGGTGCTGGCAGAGAAATCTACCATGAGAAGAAAATTTATTTTATATTTAAATATTAAATAATTAAAAAATATTCTAGCATATCCCTTGGCCAGATTATAGGCTAAATTTATAACAACTGAATCATTTTATGTGTTCTTTTTCCTCCCCATATACAGATTTTTGTTAACTTTTTTGTGATGATAGATTTAAATATCTAGAAAAATTACAAGAAAAGTATAAGGAACTCCCTCTCATATATCCTTTACCCAATTCACCAGTTATTTACATTTTGTCCCATTTATTCTATTCCCTGCCCTCCACGATCTTTTTCTGTATCAATTGAAAGTAAATTTGAGATATTGTGTCCATTTGCCACTAAATACTTGCGTTTCCTAAGCATAAGGATGTTCTCTTATAAACTCATAGAACAAATATTGAACTCAGAAAATTTAACATTAGTACTATTATCTAAACCATGGTCCATATTCAGATTTTGTCCATTGCCCCAGTAAAAACTTTATAGGTATATATTTTTCTCTTTGTCCAGGATTATGGATTACATTTAATTTTTCAGTCTTTTATGACCATGCCATTTTTGGAGTAAGAGTCCAATGACTTTGTAGAATGTTCTTTATTTGGATTTGGCTAATAGTTCCTCAATGAGATGCAGTATTTGCATTTTTGGTCTATAGTACAGATTTATTTTAGGCTTCTGTGACCTATTTAACATGATCATACAGAGGTTTGTATGTTCTTGTGCTAAGAGCAATTTGTAAAACAGTGTTTCAAGGAGTAAGCAAACACCAGTCAGATCACACTAACCCTGGGAAATTGGTACATTATAGTGTATGGTATCATGTCACTATTGGAATTTGTTTTAATTTTCAGTTAGTGAAAAAGTTAAGCTGAGTCACAGAATTAATACTCTTAAGTGGGTATAAATTACCAGTGGTGAGATTATAAATAAATCTGGAGGGGGTGGGGGAGTTGTTATAAGGGGACTAAATGGTAATGGAGAAAATTTTAAAAAGTAAAAAAAAAAAGTAATAACAGATGAACTAGCCTAGAAAATATATCAAGGTACAGTTGAAAATCAGGTTTTCATGGAGCAGGCAGGAATTGTATTAATAAATTTTTGGGTTTTTTTATACCCTCCTCCTCTTCCTTCCATCCTCCTCCCCCTGGCAATCACCCACTGTGGTCCCTATCCAGGAGTTTTCTTCTGTTTTGCTTTATCTTATCATCAATGCTTATCATCTTTTAGTACATTTTACTCAGCCAAAAAAGTGAGTTCTATTTTTTTCATTCCCTTTTTTGGTAAGTATGTCTGTTTTTGTGATTTTCTTTTCTAAGAATATTCAAGCATTTTGCTTTTATTTCTAGTATTGGTCAGGAATATAGTTTGTGGAGTCAAAGAAAACCAGAACTTGTATGCATGAGTTTGTATTTTTCTCACACCTTTAATTCTTGCCTTGCAAAATGTCAGAAATTTTTTTTCAGAATCTTGTTTTCAGTACTCAAATGTTTTTTTTCCCAAAGGTGAGGCTTCTATACTAGCTACCTTCTCCGTAACAGAAGGGAAGACAAAAGTTCCTGTGGCTGGCTGCAGAGTCCAAAAGGGACAATTAGAAAAACAAAAAAAATTTAAGTTAATTCGTAACGGACATGTTATTTGGAAGGGTAAGCAGCATCAAAATGTTTGTATGGTATAACCAGTCACTTGAACCTGACAGTTCTCTGTAACCATCTGAAATGTTTTCTCACTCTTACAAGCCTAGTTCAAGCCACTCCTTGCTGATAATGTCTCCAGTTGGGTTCCCTCCCTCACTAGCTCTGAGTCTCCCTGCAAGATTGTTAATTCCTCAGCCTGACTTTCTAAACTTCTCAGACTACCTTTAAAATTTTGTCTTCTCCACTCTATATACTTAATTGCTTCAATCCTTTCTTGACCTTTTGCCTTCCATGGTTTATCTCATTCTAAGTCCTGAGTCATCTTGTCTTTAAAATGGGAGATTTAGTACCTTTCACTACAAATCAGATCTGTATTTACTTCATTTTTCTTTGGTTTCCCTGGTTATTTAGTCCTATTTAATATGACAAGATTATAAAACTTTTAACAGTACTTTTCCTTTTAATACCAGACTACATAGCACTTAGTTAAGTGCTTATTGTTTGTTGAATATATGAACCTTAAGGTTTTTTGTTGTTTTTTTAGGCTCATTAATCTCACTGAAACACCATAAAGATAACGTTTCAGTTATCAAAACTGGAATGGACTGTGGTCTCAGTTTGGATGAAGAAAAGATAGAATTTAAAGTGGGAGATGAAATTGTTTGTTACGAAGAAAAGGAAGTTCTAGCCAAGACCTCCTGGGATCCAGGATTTTAAAATTATATTAAAAATATAAAAGATTAAATAATCTTGATTTATTATCAGGCAACTAGTTTGCTTTATACAAGGTAAGAATTTACCACTTGTCAGTAAATGCCCAAGTAATTCTGTCAAAGTAGGAGAACATAAAAAAATTATTTAAGGATGTCTCAAACCAGAAATCTTGGTGACAGTAAAAGGAAATTGTTCATTGGCCTACCATGGAATGTAAGAATCAGTTAATGAACTTCAAAGTGACTGTTTTACTTGAGTGGTACCAAGAGAAGCAATCCTCTCTGAATTGAGCTCCTTGGGCAAAAGAAGGTACCAAATACTGCTTGAAACCCTATTTTTCAGTATCAACAGGACTAATGAGCAAACATTAGAATTTGAATACCTTTTAGAGTTCACACTCAACATTGAACAGTAGAGTGTGCTGCAGACAGCAAACATCCCAGCCAAGTAACTCAGTGATTTAGGATGAATTTTTGAATTGGCAATTTACAGCTCAGTCTTTAAATTGTGTGTGAAATATGTCATAGCCTCTTTTTAGGCAGTGCTTTAACACCAATTCACACAATCAGTGCTTCTCAATTTGGGGGTAAGGGTCAGTCTCCCTCACCCAGGGGTCATTTGGCAATGTATGAATAAACTTGATTGTGGCAGTGGGGGATGGAGTGCTACTGCCATCACGTGGGTAGAGAGACCTATGATGCACAGAGCAACTCCCACCACAAATTACCTGGTCCAAAATGTCAGCAGTGCTCAAGGTCAAAAAACTGACAGAAACAAACTATTTACTATCTATAGACAGCAGATAGTGAATATAATGGAATTCTTCTGCCAATGTATATTATCAAAGAAATAGTATGATCTGTCAATATGACACTTAAAAAAAGTCACTGGAATAAAATTCAACAATTAAACATTACTTCACGTCTTTTATTAATCCATATACAATTACTTGTCTTCTGGTTTGTTGAAGCAATAGGTCAGACAACATTTGCCACAATAATGTCTGTCAAAGTGGCTGGCCATAAAAACTCCAGCACCACATTCATCTGAAGGGCACTCCCGACGAAGGCGACTGATTTTGCCATTCTCATCCACCTAAAAAGTACAAACCTGCTGTTAAGATAATTTTATAAAATATTTCAAAGTCTAATTTAAGTGACTCAAAATATTTAGCCTTTTAATCACGCAATGCTAGTTTTTTTAGTACCTATAAATGAAAGCATACCAAATCCTCACCAGTAATCACAACACATACAGGTATGTTCAGAGCTCATTCAAGTCCAGCCTTGAAGAGGAAGCAGTACAGAGCTAAGACCCGAACCCAGATCTGACTTCAAAATCAAAAGCTTAGTTTACAACAAGCAGCTAATGGTAAACCCCATTATCAAAAGCTTGTTCAACTATTAATCAGGAAAAACTTTCGTATTAAAGAGTTTGAAACCAGAGATGCCAACAAAATTTATTAATCTAGCCCTGACCATGAGGCTTGGTTAGGCCTAGTGCTGCAAAGCAAAAGGTCAGCAGTTCATTTCCCAGTGAGAGCACATGCCTGGATTGCAGGTTCATCCCCCCAGTCAGGGCACATATGAGAGGCAACCGATCTGTTTATCTCCCTCTTTTTCCCTCCCTTCCCTCTCTCTAAAAACTTTTTAAAAAAACATTGTTAACCTAATAAGCAAAAATTTATTTTTTAATAAATTGGCTCAATTTCAACTGATTACTTTTCTGTTTTTAAAGATTTATTTTTAGAGAGAAGAGAAACATCAATTGGCTACCTCTCAAATGCCCCCAACATGTGGCCCACAACCGTGGCACGTGTCCTGACTGGGAGTCCAACCAGTGACCTCTCCATTTGCCAGATGACACCCAAGCCACTGGGCCACACCAGTCAAGCCTCAACTGGGTTTCTTTGATTCACAAATTTTACTTCCTCTTTTGTAAACTGTACATTCATTGTTCATTTTCCAATGGAGATATTAATCTTTATTTCCACTGGAACTTGTTTGTATATGTCGCAAATACTTCCTGTTTGTCTTTTGCTTTTTCACGTCATTAAAGTTACTGACTAAAAAACACAGTATAACTTTTTAAAATTTGATGTAATATTTTTCTCAATTCAGTTTTTCTTTCCCCAACTTAAGGTTTTTACAAGACTCACATGTTCTTCCAGTTTAGTATAGCTTAGTTTTTCTACATTTAACTCTTCAATCCTAAGACTCTATTATCCTTTTCCTCCAGCTATTCCTAGACTATTAAGTGATTGTTTTTCCAGAATTAAAATGCTACTTTCCAAATACAAAATAGCCTGTATGCTTGAGAAATAAAGAAATAGGCTCACTTTGTAGTATTTCAGGACAGCCAGCTTAACCTTCTTTCTCTTATGCTTATTCTTCTTGGGAGTGGTGTAAGACTTCTTCTTCCTTTTCTTAGCACCACCACGAAGTCGCAATACAAGATGAAGAGTGGACTCCTGTTGATGAAACAGAGCATGAAACAGGCTTTAAAAACAATTACACTAACACCCGTCTCCATTAAGAACAGAAAACTAGCACCACACATCTGATTGGATGCACCAGGAAGTACACAATCCACAGATGAGGAAGTCTGGGGCAGGGGGTCTGATTCTTAACTAGTTTCTAGGGAGATTAAGTGACACTGAATTACACCATGGGATGCAATCTGCAAATCCAGGATGTGAGAACTAGAGCAGTGCTTCTCAAATGTTAGGGTAAGCATTACCTGGGAAATCATGTCACTCTGATGTTAATCTTCTGACTTATGTGTACTTGACAAGAATTTTAACATCAATTTATACTTAAAGAGCTGATCGTTTTCAACTAACAGACCTTTTGAATATTGTAGTCAGACAAAGTACGCCCATCTTCCAGTTGCTTGCCAGCAAAGATCAGTCTTTGCTGATCAGGAGGAATTCCTAATGAAAAAAAGAAAAAATTAAGTCACAACAGAACCACCCTCTGCTCAAGGTGTACAAATAATCCTGAATCAAATGGCACAGCTGTTAAAAGTTCTTACTGCAGACTAAGCATAATTTTAGATGTTTACATATTTTACTTTATGTAATCACTAACAATACTTAACACGTTAATATAATCTTCGTTTTGCAAAAGAACGGGGGTAGAGAGATAGGTCATCCAAGTTCACATATGTGCAATGCACTGCAGCTTGGCCCCACGCTCATGAACGTTTGTCCACCTCCTTGCTCCACAAGCATTTACTTCACCTCGTCAATCCGACCTCTCCCCACCCCGCCAAGAGCAGGTGTGTCTAGCACCTGCAGGGAGGCTGCAGCTTCGGGGATTAATACTTCTGAACTTGAAATGACTTGCCTTCCTTATCCTGGATCTTGGCCTTTACATTTTCTATCGTATCCGAGGGTTCAACCTAAGAGTTTTGAAATGCAAACGTATTAGTGACACGGTAAGGAACTGGAATACACGCTCACTTCAATTTGACGGTCACCAAAGAATCGCGGCGCGGGGGCGGCCCCAGCCGAGCCAACTCCTCACCCGGTGGACGGGCCACCTCCCGGGGCTGCGGGCGAGCACACTCCCTGAGCCCCGCCCGGGCCGGCCTGCCACACGTGCTCGCGCCCGCCCGGAGCCCCATCGTGGGGCCCCGGCTGTGCTCGCCGCTAGACAGGCGATAGGCTCAGACTTCAGGCACGCAAAACCAGCCCCGGAGCCCTGCTCGCCCAACAACACTCCCTCCGTTCGGAGCCAGGTTTCGGAACCCAGGCTCAGAAACACGTTCTCGGCACAAAGCAGCGCGGGCGCCGGAATCCACCTCGCGGCCTTACTCAGACCTCGGCTCCCTCACACCACCTGGCCCGTACCTCGAGCGTGATGGTCTTCCCCGTGAGGGTTTTCACGAAAATCTGCATTTTGGCGGCGAGTCCACCTGAGGTGGAGGAAAAGGAAGAGAAGGGTTAGAGACGCGGACACAGGAGAAGGAGACGTGTAGGCCGCCGGCCAGGCAGCGCCCGAGAAGCACACACTCACCGCAGATGGCGGATCGGAAAGGGAGAGCGCGGCGCAAGCCCACAGGGTTTCCCGGCGCCGCCGCCGGAGGCCCCACCCCTTAGGCGACCGCACGCAATGCCTGACGGCTCTCACAGCGGCTGTCTAACCACGTGCCAAACTTGCTCGGGAACCTCACTTCTATTTTGGGCTTATTTCTCACTTTTACCTCCAGAATTCTCTAGAGATAATAAAGTTAAAAAACTTAAAAATGTCGTTTAAAGGCTTTTCTCATACAGTGAACGTGGCTAAGAGGGGTCTTTAAAAGAAAAGGAGGAAATGGAAGTGCCTCCTGGGAATTGTAGTTTTTCATTGCTTTCTTCGGGGTGGAACTACTTGTCCCAAGATGCAGTTCCACACGCCGGGTTCCCTAGTTACTATCTCCAAGCTCTGGCGTCGGGGTTTGGAGGAAAGGATTAGGGTGAGGAGGGAGAAAGAGTGAAGCGGGATAACGCTTTCAAAGAAGGTGGAAACGGGTCGGAAATGACTCGGAGGAAAGGGTAAGAGGCTGGGGAAGCGTAGTGGGACGAAAGTATCGTTCTGTTACTTACAGAGGTGGTTAGGGGCCGAGGATCAGACCGTTGCCACCGGCTGCTCCTTGGGCCTGCAAGGGAAAGGAGTTCTGTGGTCAGTTTAAGGCAAACTGAAAAATATGTGATATCTTCCAAAAGCGCGGGTTCATCCTTTTTTTTTTTTTTTCCTCTAGCCCCTCTTAGCCCCTCCTCCTTCAACCCCCACGTCTCTGCTAGTGTAAGGTTTCTGGGCCTGGTTTGTCGTGTGAAACGGTTAAATAAGTTGGGAATCCTAGGTCCGGTTTTCAAATTTTGAAATGAAGCAATACTGGAAAGCAATCAGTGGAAGGGTTGTTTAATTGTAAATTTTCCAAATTTGTACATTGTGAGTGGAGGTGAAGGTCCTAAGAGGAAGACTTTGGAGTATGAATAGGATGCTCTCCTGGCAAGGCGCGGCAAATAATGACAAGGGAGTTCTGTCCTTATCTTGGCCCGTGTCCACTGCACAAACCACAGAATCCTTTCTAATGTACCCTCCTAATGCCAACTCCTTTTATCCGTATGTCTTCCCCTCTGCATCCCTATGCCCAAATCTAGGGCCTCCTTAATTTTCTCCTGGAAGTTTTCAGTATCTAACTTTAACCTGTCTCTAGTCTTTCTCCTTCTCTAACCCTGCTTCACTTTTGTCTCCAAAATATTCTAGAAAGTAAAATGATTATGTCATTATTCTACTTCACCTTCAGGATAAAATCCAAATTCTTTAGTGTGATATTCAGCCTCTGCCTCCCTTACATCCTAATCTGCCAAACCTATGACTCGCTTTATACTCTTGAGCGCACTGAAGTTTCTCACTTACTTACGCTCTCTCATGCTTTGGCACATCTGGAGAATCCATTTCTTATTTCTGTAACATTCTTTGTCCCATACTCTTCCAACTAGTCTCCACCTTTACAACAAAACTCCTTGAAAGAGTTGTGTATACTCATTCTCTCCAATTCCTCCCGTTTCATGGGCTGAACCCACTCCCGCTAGCCTCTTGTCCCCACTATTCTAGTGGAGTAGCTCTTGTGGTCACTAATCACTTCCATGATGCTAAATTCTGCAGCATTTGATGCAGTTGATCACTCCCTCCTTCTTTAAAACACTTTCTGCACCTGACTTCCAAGATATCCCTCTCGCTTCTCCCTCCCTGGATCCTCTTTTATAGGCTCTTGTGCTGCTTCCTCTTGAACTACCATCCTCTACACTTTGTATCCCTCTCCCTAAGGCCCAGTCCTTAGACCTCTGCTTTGTTTACATTTCCCAGGTCATTTTCATTCTATTTCACAACTTCTAAATACCATTTGTATGCAGAGGACCCCCTTGAACTCTAGCTTTACATATCCTGCTGCCTACTCAACATCCCTAATACGCAAGCCCCAGACTCCTAACCTCATGAAATTGCTCTTTCCATCTCTATAAATGGTACTTCCCATCTTCCTTAGAATCTATAAGGCCAAAAACTTTATGGCCATCTTTATGGATACCTACAGCAAATCTTGGCTTTGTTTTAAATGTACATGCACAACACTTCCCACCATTCCCACTGCTACCATCCTGATTCAAGCCACTGTTGTCTTTCTCCCAGATTACTACAGTAGCCTCCTAACAGTCCTTCAGGCTTTGGCCCTTGGCTTCACAAAGCAACAAGAGGACTTCTTTGAAACTGTGAGCCAGCTGCCTTGGCCAGGTAGCTCAGGTTAGAGGGTCACCCCGATACACCAAGGTTTGTGGGTCCAGTCTCCAGTCAGGGCACATACAAGAAGTAACCAGTGAATGCATAAATAAGTGGAACCACAAATCGATGTTTCTCTCTCTCCTTCCCCTCACCCTTTTTCCTTCCTCCTTCCCTCCCTCCCTTCCTCTCTTTCTAAAATCAATACCTGAAAAAAAGAAAGAAAATGCAAATCAGGTGTCACTCTTCTGCTCACAGCCTTCCGATGGCTTCCCACCTCACTCAGCATTAAGTTTAAATTCCTGTAGGTGAGGCTGTCCCTCCAGCACTGGAGTGCCTGGAGGCCACAATCCTCTCGCCACGTCTGTCCAGAGAAAGGGTACCTTTTTCTAATCTGCATAAAGGTGCTCTTGTGCTGGTAGTGGTCCTGCCTTCAAGACCCTGAATCCCACATCATCTGGCTGCTACCTATTCTGACTTCATCTCTTCTCTCCTTTTCTTATTCTTTTCTAGCCTCACTGGCCTTCTCGCTGTTCCTCACACATGCTGTGCTGCCCTGAGGCCTTTGGACTGGCTGCTCTGCCTCAACCACTCTATTCCCAGGAGGCTACATGACCCACTTTTATCAGATTTCTGAAATGTCACCTTATCAGTGAGGGCTTTTCTCTTTCCTAATTTAATGCCTTATATAATAGCACCCTCCCACCCTCCTTACTCTCTAGCACTCCTTCCCAGTTTCGTTTCTTCCCATACAACCTACCCCCATCTGTCATACTGTATTTTTACTGTGTGTTGTCTGCCTCTCTACTTGAACGTTACTTCTGGGAGGCTAAGGACTTTGTTTTTTCAGTGCTGTGTCTCTAGCATTTAGGATACTGGCAGATACACAGAAGGTACCCCTAAACATTTATTGAATAAATAAATAAATATAGCACAACTTAAGGATAGCCCTAGACGTGGTTCCTTTGGTGTTGTCCCATGTTTTCCCGCTCTCTCCCACAGACAAGTGGGATGCTCCTCTCTGTCACATTGCCTTCTCTGCTCTGTAGCAGGGGCTCTTTTAAGCAAACCCAATAGACTTGTCTGGGAACCTTTGTGATTTGTTTTCTCTGTGTCCCAAAGTGTCCAATATGAATGAATGAGTGAAATGTAATCTGAGTTGGTTTATGTAACTCAGTGGCATTTTGTAGATGCTGAGAAACAATCACTTCAGCTGTGTTCTAATGTCATGTCTTCTGAGAGATAACTGCTCAGTGATTATTGATTATTGAGTAAATATTTGGTACTTACTCTGCTAGAAACTGCTATGCACTGGAATGCATATGAGTGGGGAAGAATAATTGGGAATGAGAATGTTTTGGTTCCTGATCTAGTTAAACTTACAGTCTATTGGGAAAGACTATTTACCAAAATGGAGAAGTTGTTAAACTTTTAATATTAAGTGAAAAAATTTAGAATACAAAACTGAATAAGAGTGATCCTAATTTTATAATTATGAAAATTGGCCCTACCTAGTGTGGCTCAGTGGAGTGAGTACAGGCCTGCAAATCAAAGGGTCACTGTTCAATTCCCAGTCTAGGGCACATGCCTGGGTTGCAGGCCAGGCTCCCGGTGGGGGGCACACAAGATGTAACCACACATTGATGTTTCTCTTCCTCTCTTCCTCCCTTCCCCTCTCTAAAATGAATAAATACAATCTTAAAAAAAAATTGGAGATACACCAAAATATTAAATAGTTGTTATGTTTAGGTGGTGGGGTTCTGAATGACGTTTGGATTTTCATTACATAATTTTTTTTGGTTTATATTTTCCAAAATTTATGCCATGATTATATACTTCTATAATGGGGGCGGAGGGAGGAGTTAAAACGTTTTGCCTTGCTAGACATTTTTAAGCAAGCATGGGCTGTGTCTGACTTTAATGGGACACGATCTCAGGAACAACTGCTGTGCCCAGCTCTAGCTGGTGAGCGATTCTTTCCTGAGAGAGCAGTAGCATGGAGCTGCTTGAAAACTGTACCCAGAAAGGTACCTGTGGTGATCTTTGACATCATTGATGGATGGCGTCTAGAAAAAGTTCTGACTTGTTACTTTTCAGCTAATACACTTATATTAAAGATAAGCATCATAATCAAGTTTATTCTCAAATGTGCAAATTATTTACAACTGTTGGGCACTGGCTGACTGTGACTTGGCCAGGGAGGCGTGTGGGTGAAGAAGTCTTCGACCTTGCTTGTGCCGTCCGGAGGCTTCCAAACTTGAGTTCCCACATGAAACAAATAAACAGAATGCTAGGCCTTCTGTTAGGAAGTGTTGAGTACTGAGAAACCATCACTCATAGGATGTATGTATTGCATGGTTAGTAATAGTTCTTTATTGGTATTTCTATCCCAGAGGGATAGCCCGTGACAGTAGAATAGATTAGACCTTTTAATTCATAGGGTGAAATATTTATCTCAGAGATCTGTGGGATATTTTTATACTTGTTTTAGATAACTATTTGACTTAATTTATTTTAAGCTTTAGGTTAATTGATGGCCTTTTTTTTCTTTCAGGCTTATCAAAGTTTTGGCATTGTTGCAAAAGCAAGTCAAGACTTAAGTTTTCTCTGGTGAATAAATATGCAGATTATGACATGTCGGTTCGAGAAATAAGTAAACATGCAGTTCTCCCTCCTATCATCAGTAGAAGTGACAAAGAATTTTTGGAAAGTATGCAAAGATACATAATTACAGAAACTGAAAGAGTGGGCTGCAATGAGGAAGGACCTGCTGATGAATATTACATCATATACCGAAACGTTTTTGATAAGGTATTGTAATACTCTTAAGACAATGGAATTTTCATGGGGAAGAAAATGGTCTTTCTGGACAACCAGTATTTCTGTCTTAGCAACACCAGTGCTTGTTTGACTCCATCTGTCAATTTTGAGATGTTTTCCATCTTGTTTGAAAGGGGTGAATGGGAAGATGCAATGCTGCGTCTATTAATAGACAGTTAATGAGTGATTCGACTCTTTTAGCTAAAGTGCAGGCTATCAGGTTTTTGTTGTTTTTTTTTTATCAGTTTTTGAGCAATACCTAGCTGTGCCCTCTAGCGACATTTTGACCTTCCATCTGAAAGCTATCTGATACATGAGGGATTGCCTTGGTAGATTAGTCATTAAGGAATATATTAGATGAATATTTGAAGGTAGTATTTTGAATAGGCTTCATAAATATCAAGAATCATGCTGAGACTCTACATTGTGAAATTGACAAAGGAAAGTCATCATAACTGTGACATGCTTGACTTTGAATGCTCAAATGCCGACACTTGTCCGAGTCACATGAAGAGCTATCTGCTCTAAGTCAGTATAGTTATAGTAAAGTCATATTGGAGGTAGTTTTGGTAAATTTTTTTTGACTATGTGATCCACTTGGACTTTATTAATGCAGGTTCACTTGGCGTTTGTTAATGCAGATTTAATCCAAATCTATGCTAACCTAATAACAATACTAATCACTCAGAAACAATCAGTAATAACATTACATGAGAGAATTGGAGGAAATGAACTGGAGTCCCAGAGTCTCAGTCTTTGGGTCCAGGAGACAGCATGGTGGGCAAGGGAGCCATCAGCATCTTCCAAGGAAGACTCTCCAGGGCCAGGTGGGCAGCAGGGCAGAGAACTCCAGCAGCCGATGCTGAGGGAGATCAGCGTGGCCTGGAGCAGCACTCTGGTGTGTGGAGCTCGGCTCTCATTTTGGTAAATTTAATGCTTAGAGAAAAGGTAGGGGATTAAATAAAAGATAATATCTACACCTATAGCCCTTTTCTCCCTACCCCCAATATTTCCATTTGGACTATTTGTATATTGTACAATTTTACATTTGTACCTTACGAAGAACCCTATTCTTGATGCTAAGAGGAGATCTGAAATATAAATCTTTTGGTACTTATAGAAACTTTTCTACTAGCTTCTCAATAAAAGTCCCTGCCTTTCCATTTTCACGTTGCTCCAGCACATGGCATTGTTAATAAACTATTAATGACTGCCTTCTCTAATCTTCCTTCACTTTTGGAAGGATCCAGTTGGACAGAAGATGAAAGTATCAACTTGTATCTCTAAGTACTTGATATCAGAGAACAAATAACAAATTTTATTTAAAATCAAAGATGGAGTATTTGACCTGGAGAACCATACCTGAATCAAAGCAAGGAGAACCTGAGGCTCATAACCGGAGTTGAGGGTAGGTTGTAGAAAGAGTCAAGGATGTAGTAAGCAAAGAAGAGTGAGCTTCTATAGAAATGGCAGATTTTCGAGGCAGCTGGACTCTGGGAAGTGACTGATCTTTTGTGTTTGTGGTAGCATGTCGTACAAGTAGTCTAGATCCATGTACAGAAGCTGAGGCAGGACAGGGAGTAGACACCACTCCTCCTCTCCCACAGGCCCCGGTACCTGGTAAGTGTAGCTCGGTTTTCTTGGGTTTAATGAAAGCCACAATTCAGGACTCTCAAACTTGAGTGCTGGTAGAGGTGAGGAAGGTCATTTGAAAGAGTTAAGTGAGGTGGCTGTAAGAGAATAGGGAATCATGGAGGACAGTGGTAAATGAAGAACCAACTAAGTCTAATGCTCCAGCTGATTATTGCCACTGAGGAATGGTGGTTCCATGTTGGTAGATTTTTCATAGAAAAGCTAGAAATATGATTTTCAGGTGAAATTTTCTAAATTTTAAAATATTTTGTGGATCAAGAAAAACTATTCTACTTGTGGCATGCCTCTCTGTCTCCTTTATTTCGATACATAATCTCTGCATTCTCAAAGGTTCCCATGAGTGTCTTCTGACATCTATTTCTTCTAGCAGACAGATGTAGGAGCTGGTTGATGTATCGCTACAAGTGTATTTTCTGTCCATTCATGTATCTGAGTTGTCTTGGATTGTTGTAGCACATCCCAGAGGTGTGTGGAGTGGAGGATGACCAGGAACAGCTTAATCTGAAAGACCACAGAATAATGGCTTCTATTTTATGATGGGTTCCTGGGTGGCAGGCCTCCTGACTTGGTTTGATAGGTAGCATGGTCATGTCAGAAAGACAGCCAGTATTGCCCCTCAGACATCCTCTCCTGTTACTTGCCGTTGATCCATAATCCCCTCATATCATTTCTTTTGAGACCAGATGTCTTCCTGGAAAATTTTTTCCCAGATATTGTCTAGCTAACAGAAAATTAATGGGGGGTACCAGAGACTGGAGCTGTAGCAGGGGTAGAAAGCATAATTGTGGCTTTCAGAGAAAATTACGGATTGATCACATCTCTTTATATGCCATTCCCTCCTGAAATCCTCATGAGCACAATTTGGAGATCATAGATTATTTGTAACATTTTAAAACATATTTTAAATGTTTCTTATTTATTTTTGCATGGGTAATGCATATGAAAGAAAGAGAGAGAGAGAGGGAGGGAGAGAGAGAGAAAGGGAGGAAGAAAGAAAGAAAAGAAAGAAAGAAAGAAAAAGGAAAGAAAGAAAGAAAGAAAGAAAGAAAGAAAGAAAGAAAGAAAGAAAGAAAGAAAGAAAGAAAGAGAAGAAAAATGTACAGTGGAAAGTCTGATTGTTCTCATAGCGGACCCTCTTTCCCTTTCCTTCTGTGCAGGCATCCACTGTTTCCGTTTTCCTCTATTATTCTCCAAACATAGTCTATGCTTAAACACCATTGGAAACCATGAGTGTACATGATGAGGGGTTTGCTACATTACTTGATATATTGAGTATAGACATGCCATTTGAAAACTGAGTATTGATCAGCCAGTAGGAGCTAATAGGTTAGAAAAACAAGGAGGTGAAGGGAGTACAGGATTTCAAGATCTGAATGAAGTCAGAGACTGGATTTGGAGGTAGTAAGGGATGATATGTAAGTATGTATAAAAGATCCAGAATTGGGATAATTAGACCTGGTATTGGTTTTAAGTGACATTGTATAATATATGTATTCATTCCCAGTAGAGAAAAATGTGGTCTTTTTCTCTCATATTTAAGCTCACAGTACTGTAATGATTCACAAGGAGCACAATTCAGGAAATACTGTCTTTAATGCACAGTCATATTTGTGCAAACACTAAATTTGTAAAATTTTAGATTTCTAATTGCTCATCTTGTTTTATTTAAATAGTTATCTAGCCCTTGCTGGTGTGGCTGAGTGGATTGAGCACTGGCCTGCGAACCAAAGGGTCACTGGTTCAATTCCCAGTCTAGGGCACCTGGGTTGTGGGCCAGGTCCTCAGTTGGGGGCTTGTGGGAGGCAACTACACATTGATGTTTCTCTCCCTCTCTTTCTTCCTCCCTTTCCCTCTCTCTAAAAATAAATAAAATCTTTAAAAAATAAAAACACAAAACAATCTATAATGCTTTTTTGCAAGGCTTTTGATTCATAATGTTCTAGAAAAAAATTCAGTAACATAGGCAGAAAAATTGTATTTCAGGTAATAGAATATGTCACTGTGTACAAATCCATTCTTACTTCAATCAAAAAAGAATATGACTCCTTTATTGAGAAAATAAAGAAAGACCAAAGAACTGCATTTCATCTCTATGGAAAACTTAAAGTTTTGGCAGCAGAGCCCACAACATTGGTATATCACAGGAAAAGGACAATCCAACTTGAAGCAAAGTGAGTATATTAGTAAATAGCCCGAAAAGTGATAATTGTTAACTTGGTTATATTAACTAGCTGGTGTAACTATAACCAGTGGTTCTCAGTGTTTTTGAAAAATAATTTTATTTTAAAGCCATGTTTTCATGTTACCTTTCCTACCAGCTTGAAGTGACTATATTTCTTACTTAAAATTCTGTTTGAGAATGTTATATCTCAGGGTAATTGGAGGCGTGTTGTAGTATCACAAACTGAGGGTTGTAAGTAGTTGCTCCAGGTAATTTCTTGTGTGGGAGCTTTGATAGTGCAATTTCATGGTTACCCCGTGAATTAGATCACTTGGTTCTGTGATGCACAAAGGTAAGCAGCCCACTGGGAGAAGGTGCAGTGCTCACACGTGTTGAATAGTCTCATTTCCAGTGTTCCTTCTATTTTGTAAATGGTGGGCACATTATTTTGATAGATAATTTCAAATCAACTTGGCAAGTTATTCAAAATCTGACCTGGTAATATGGCTGGCTAGATGTTGGATCTTCCTATTGGGGAAAAATGCTACATAAAAAAAAATATTTTTTAAAATCTTTCCAAAAGCAACAGGAAGCTGACAAGATAGTAAGAGATTTTCAGGCAGAATCGTTAACAGAAGACAAAAGAGGAACACTAAAGCTTCTACGGCCCTGAAAGGGTTTATTAAAACTAGTGATCATAAACTTCAGTTTTTAGCGTGGCACAGGGGGACAAAAGACAGAGCCCAGGACCTTCCCAAGGAGTATAGTCTACTGGGAAACCCTCCGTGTGTAAAGCTGGGATGATAAAGGGTTACACACTTGCTGAGTGAACCAAAGGTAAGTGCCCCAGCCTTGGGGGACTGCATGGGAAATAACCTTCCACTCAGCAGACTGCTAATGGGAGCAGGGCTTATTTTGGGGGTGATGAAATGTTTGGAACTAGAAATGGTAATGGTTGTACAACTTTGAATATACTAAAATTCACTGAATTGTATACCTTACATGGGTTAATTTTAAAGTGTATGAACTATATCCAAATAAAGCTATTATAAAAAAGACATGGAGGACAGAGTGGAAAAGTCATGTGTAATCACATCTCTAAGAGACTATAATATGAGTCCGGGACAATATTTGAAGAGATAAAGGCTGAGAATTTTCTAGAACTGGTGAAAAAGCAATTTAAAGATATAGGGGGTCCAAAGAATCCCAAGTAAATAAGAAATACTTAACTAGATTTATTATAGTGAAATTGACAAAGATAAACAGATCACAAAAGTAGCTACAGAAAGGGGCAACCATTAGATACTTTTTTGGGGGGGAAATTTCACATTTATTTTTAATTTTAATTTTAATTTTTTTT
>PVIA01015575.1:0-22214 GCA_004024845.1 Tonatia bakeri | reverse complement strand
TGTTGATGCAATGATGGCAGACTATTCATTTTTAAATTTGAGCAAAGGGTATTTAGGTATTTAACATCTGAGCAAATACTATTACTCATCTACTTTCTCCTTTTTGAGATGTTTTGTAAATACATATAAGGAAACTTTACATTAAAATTTCAAAATGAATTCAATGAGCAAAAAAGTTACCTGAAACTGCAGCTGCCTGATGAGGATTTATTATAAACTGATTTTCTAAATATTTAGGTAAAATTTCAGAAGCACCAATCATAAATAAAGATTCTGAAGCTTTGGTCAGAGACAGGCATACAAACATTGGTGTCTTTATCAGTATCTGAGATAAAAAAAAGTTTCATACAGATTATTTTATTTCGTTTGCTAAAGAGGAACAGATATCTCACTCTTAGGTTAAAAACCAACCTACAAAAATTTAACATTTCCCATTCTAAATTGAATTTAAAAATATATATATACACTGTGTTTTGCTGTGTTAAATGTGTGCTTTTTTACCCAGATTTCTGAGGGAAATGTAAGGGTGTGCATTATACATAGAGAGTACTAATTTGTTTCCATTACAAAAAGTTTCTTATACCTTGTATCTGTTCTCGTGTCTTGTAATTGTTTGTTATGTTACATAAAATTTCTTGTACCATAGTATGTTCAAAAATCAATGCTAAAATTCCTTTAAAATACAAAAACAAGTATCTAAATATAAATAAATAATTGAATTTAAAAATTAGAATGAAAGCCTTTTTTCCTGAAAGCTTGAGCCAAAAACCATGGGTGTGCATTATACATGGCAAAATATGACTTATAATATATATATATATATATATATATATATATATATATATATATATACACTTATCCAACAGATATTTACAATTCACCAATATACACATACCATGAAAGGCATAGAGGGTTTGAACCATTTTTATTTATAATTTAATGTCCATACCATTTGTAATTTTTATTTGTGGGTCTGGCAGCTTGCCAGAAAGATTAAGAAAAAGTAGATATTCACCAGTTGTCTAGATTTTCCCTGAACTTTGTTCAGTTTATCTTTTCTTAACAAATATTTTTATTTAGCTAAAAAATAGACAAAAATAATTTAAGCAATGCTAAAGAAAATTCACTAGGATGGCAGTCAAGTTTCTATAATGCTTTACTACTGTAAATTCTATATACAGAAAGAATAGAGTCATTTAAATTCTGTGTTTTATCTGATTAAAAAATGGACAGAGGACCTGGACATACCATACATTTCTATGAGGTAAGTGTTGTTATAATAGCAAGTTCTTAGCCAAAGATAGTGAGGCTCAGAAAGATTAAAATACCATATTTCATTGAATCTAAAATACCCTCAATTATAAGAGACACCATTATTTAATGCACTGCTAAGGAAAAATAGTACTATCACTTACACACTATGATACAATGCCTTAAGTAAAATTCACTGCTATGCAGTTGTTAATCTCACCAGCTTTTGAAACATATTAGATTTATTAAGAAGTACTTGCCACTTATTCCTGATTCACCTGAATAGCCTGGTGTGTGGTAGGCAATCCTTTTGCGGATTTCTCAATAAAGGGACAATAAAGTGATCTCTACTGTGACAATGCTTTACTTAAGTCCCATAAAACACTCAGATATTACTTTGCAAGAAAATGTGATCCAGAGTTCATTCTTCCAAACAGCAAGTATTTGTTTTACTAATGTCAAAATCATGTCCTATTACTATCTCTGCCTTTCTACACATATAATAACCTTATAATTCAACACATAAATATTGCATCATCTTTTTAAAGAGTTAAAAAAGCAGTTTCACTCAATATGGGCAACAGAACTGAAGTTTTTAACTCAAAGTAATAAAAATATAAACAACCATGACAAATTTTGCCCATACTCAGGCAATATCTACTATGTCACAATGAGTTCCCAACATAGTTATTTCAAGACTCTATCAATTTAACACCCAACCCAATTTCAAAGGTGTTAAAATGTGAAGGGAAGAAAGTGGGTGTCTTAGAATCAAAGAAATGTGGACATTTGCATAAAGCCTCACCAGTAGTAAATGTTATGTAATGTGCACACTGGGTAATCCTACTAGTGGTTAAGCCTGCAAACAGGTCAGAACCTATGGGTTAGGAGGGACCTGACTTACTGTTTGTCTTCTTACTTCCTGGCTAAACCATGGATCACAAAGTGAAGGCTAGAGCTGGCTCTCTCTAAGATTTTTTATCAAAGAAGAAAAGGATGATAACCAGGTGGTCAGTTTCTAGTGTGCAACCCGGCTTTTTGGCTTAGGCAAAAGTGACAGACCCTGACAAGGAAAATCTGCCTAGGAGATTATTGCTGGGAAGCATAAACTCACACTGAACTGTACTTCTTACTCATTCGCAGAAAGTCATAGCCTCTCTAGCCCTTACCTGATAAGGTATTATATCTATGAATACCGCTGAACTCCACTCTTCTTGCATGAATCCTTTAATTATTTTCATTGCTTAACTGACTCATAAGTGAACACCAACCTAGCAGGCAAAACTGGCTGACTCCTTTATTTTCAGGGAAGACACGCTGGACTTCAACTTCACCAACGTGGCTTAACAGAAATGCTCTGCTGAGAAACTCAGCTTGGGCAGGTGCTAAAACCATGAAACAAACACTGGGAATTTGTGTTAATCTGGTCAGCTCCCTAAATATGACATTATCCTTCTGTTTTTTTCTGAAACTCAACTTCGCACAATGTTAAACGCAAAGGCCTTTTTGTTGGATTTTAGTATTACATGCTTGTGTCTAGAGGTTAGTACATTTGCTTCCCCATATTTTAGGTTATTTATTTATTTATGTATTTATTTATTTGCTTATTTATTTTCTAAGGCTCCAGAAGCTCAGATCAATTTGACACCTGGAAGACTATTTTTATTCTTTTGGTCTTCTTCTTACAGAAACCCTTGTCAGTAGCCCTGAATTTTATAAATCCCAAGTGATTCTTTAATTGATTCCTGCAATTGGCATATACTACAGCTGAACAAAAAAAAAACAACTACTTATAGTACCCAGGGAAAACTTCCTGAAACAACACCCAAATTGCACTGCATTTTCCATTCTCTCCCCATTGTAATCCAGGTTTTACACAGTCAGGTTTAAAATTTATTAAAACAAAATTTATCTCATGTTCAAATGATTCCCCCACTTAAAGTATATTAGTGACTTCCTGCTGCATTAAGAATAAAACCTAAAGTTCTTACCATGTGCCACAAAGACCTTCTTTAACGTACCCAAATCTTTGCTCACTTACAGTCATTCCACCTGAGTCTCTTGGGCTTGGTATCTAATTAATGACCATTCTTCACAGGGATTATTCCTTATCATGCTTCAACTTCCCCCATTTAAAGGTTCCTTGTTCAGTGAAGCCTTTTTTCCCTCACATCTAAAGTAGGCTTCACAAAGGATTAACAACTGTTAATCAATTGTTGTTAATCCAGTTTTGTTTTGTTTTGTTTTGTTTTTAAATCTGAGACTCACACAAGACCATGTGCTCCACAAAGGCATGGGTGTTAGTTACTATTGTATCATCAATACCTAATACAGTGATATTATGCAATAAAAAAAAAAACAGGAATAAGTAAAACTAAAATAACATCCTTATATTGTATTAGTATGTGCCAGTCATGGTTCTAAGCACCCTACATACATAAACACATTTAATTCTAAGCACATATACAAGGTATATACTATTATAACCATTTTTAATAGAATACAATCTAGGGCATATAAAATAAAAATGCCTCCCAAATTATGTAAGGGCTCTTTTAAATGGTGGACTTTAACAATTGTTAACTTGTACTCACTTAGAAATTAGATGGGCATGGTTGTATCAGATTGTAATAAAAAACACTTTAAAGAGTGACAAGCATTTCATCTTAATTACACACCAATTCTTACTTGAAAGGTGAAAATAAGAATTTCTCAAATTATTGTTTCTATAAAGTCCATGTAGGATTAAAGAAAGACAACCTCACTTTTGACAAATGTTTTGCTCTTGGCCACCTTTGGCAATGTGTTAGGAATATCAAAATGTTATTCATAGTTTTCCTAGCCTTCCATTCTCCCAGGGAAGGCACCTACCATGCACCAAAGGTACAAGTCAGGGACATATACAGAATCTTCTCTGTAATTGTGCTTTCAGAATTAGGGTAAGTAGAAAGATTTCTGATAAATCAGATCAATGATTCTGAGAGTGTAGTCATAATTTCCAGAATTTGTAAATGATTGCTAAAAATTTTGCCACTTTCAGCTACTGTATTTTTAAGGTGAAGATTTTCCAAGCCCCTCACTCTAATATTCTAGAAATCTGAAGCTTCTAAAATTGTTTAAAAAGTATTAAGATATCTTCGAGTTACTTACCCGGACAGGTATCAGTCAAAAGTCTAAGGCTGTTAACAAGGCATTATATTTTTGGTTATCCTAACAATAATCAAAACACTATTTCCAAGAGAGGTATTGGAATTAGCTTCTTTTTATTTGTTGCATGGCAGTTATCTTTAAAAAAAAACTTAAAATGTTCATGTTTAAATTTTCTGAAAAGCATTTTAACAACTGTATCTTAATTTTTAACAATATGAAAGGGGTTATACCTAATTTATTTCTATATTATTAAAATATACAGGTAAAATTTTGGTAAAAATTAAAATTAAATAAAAATCTGAATAAAATATAATGCATTACTAGGAATGATCCATGATTTATTAAAATATAAACACTTATGTGTTTGAATGAAAACAAGTAAACAATATTTGTGATTTTTACATAACATATGTTTTCATTTTAAGAAGAGTTAGACTAATACAACAAAAAGCACTATGTATATGTTTATCCCATATATATGTGTTACATTTTTCTATACTACATTTTGAACAAATGTCTATGAAAGCAGTAAGAAAGGAGAAACTCAAGTAAGATAAGATTTGACAAAGAGTTTTGTTTTGTTTTGTTTTCTTTTGAGTGGAGAAGAAGTTGAGAGGTTAGCATCTACAAAGGTACAGAACTATGAAAGTACCTAATACATCCATGAAAGAGTAAGTGGCTGGAATGTTGGGGAGAGAGGGATAAAATTCTGAAATGAGGTGGGGAAATTCAGTTGATGTTATTGTGAAGGGTAAAAGAGTATGAAATTCATCTACCAAGTAATCTGAGAAATGACTAGATGAAGTCTACATGTGAGAAATACAATTCCACAGGCAACATAAAAGACGAAGTTGTGAACAGAAAACAAATGGAATGCAGAATCATTATTTAGAAGTTGGGTGTCTTTAACCCCACTATGTCTGCATTGTACACCTTGTTTCTCATCTAGAGTAACAGAGTTCTTCTCCATTTGATATTGAGATAAGATATTTTCAATAAAATATGTTTGTTAGAATATTTGTTAGCATCTAGATTTCTAAGTTATTTAAACATAATTAAAATATATATAATAAAACCTATATTTCAGCAGAAAAAAATAAACACAAAATAATATAAGAAAAAGGAAAACACTTGGTACCAGTCCCTGACACTAGTCAAGTTCTTGAAAATACTTCTTAGGTAAGCTGGGTCCTATTTTTCATTTCCCATAAAATAAAGAGGTTAATTAAGGGGAGAAAATTTCAGGGGAAAAGGGAAAACAGTGTGCAGGAACAACCAAAAAGGAAACATGAACAACAAAGGGGAGTGGAAACAGGAGGGAGATGGGGAGAGCTAGGGGTGTGGGCTGGGATAGGGGTAAAAGGCAGAATACTGTACCTGAACATTTAAAAAAAAAATTCTTCAAAAGTCCCACTCAGGTTTAAATTGAAAAGATTATGATCATTTTCTTAATTCACTATTAGTAAATTTTATTAGTCAACTTAATAAGCTCATTCATGTAAATATTTTACTTTACCCAAACAGAAGCAAATAAATCTTTGATACTAGCTTCGGATTCCTGATCTTTGTATTTTCTATCCAACAGATGAAGCTTCTTGTGTTTTCCAGAGTTGATATTTGCTGTACCTGATGTTAACAAGCAAAAGAAGCTTCTGACATATTCAAATAACAAACACACACATATAAGCACACATACACATCCTATAAAACTTCATTTCTCTTGGAATGAAAAGTGAGCTAACAAGCTAAAGTCAATCTAATCAAGTAAAAGTTACATAAGGGTTTACAGGAAGAAGTATAAAGGGCACATGGATAAAAACTAGGGGTGGGTGGAAATAGGATGGAGGAGGGGAGGGCTGGGTGGATGGGTTGGGATGGGAGTAAAATAAAATTGTACTGCAACAGCAATTAAAATAAAAAATATTTTACAAAATAAAATAAAAATTAAAGTCAATCTAATTAACTAAAAGTTACATTTTTCTAATAGTACTATCCTAAAGAACATTCTGTTATAATGAAAAATTTCCATGTCTACACTGTACACTACTGTAGCCATTAAGCATTTGAAATGTAGCTCCTATGACTGAGCAAATGAGTTTTTAACATAATTTAGTTTAAAATTTCAATAGTCACATGTGGCAAGTTACCACAGTATTTGACAGCACAGGCCTAAAACATGGAAGAGTAACCTTTGATATTCCTAAAAGTATTTTGTGACAATGAAATGTTCTACCATTAAGAGAATATTTGATTTCCCTAATGTTACATATATTTTTAGTGTTTTTAAAAGAATTTCAATAGTTACCATTTTATTTTACAGCAATTCTATATGGTAGTACACGTATTAAATAATGCTGGGTAAATAGATGTAAATATGTTTCTTTCTTTGAGAAAACCTATGAACTCCATACCTAACAGATTTTTAAAATATAAATGACAAAAAAACACAAACATATGTGCTAATGAAAGCCTGGTACTTAAATAAAATAGTATTTGGACACATGAGGCTCGTTTGTCCAACTAAACCTCTCTCTCACACGTCTCTGCACCTTCACAGAGAGAGAAATGTAATTCAGACGCATTCTTAGAATGGAAGATGAGGGTGGGATGAGGAACCTACTGTCCTTTAATAATGGATTGCATCACTGCAGTCACCTTGTATGTGCTCTGGAAAGCATGAAAATGGTACCATTGTGGACCACGCAATGACTGAGACAAAAACAAAACGAATCCACCAAGTCTGCAGCCAGTGTTCATCATTATCACTGTCTTCAACGCTTTAATAAAAACAAATTAAAGATTTCAAGTTTGTGTATTTTATCACAGACAAACCCATAATCTAACAGAAAAACAGAAAGGGAGAGAGAAATGAAACATTTTCTATTAATTCATCCCTGTTGTTTGTTTTGCGGAGAATGAATAGTTATGAGGCCTCCAATTATGTTATTCCCTTTTGTCCCGTATGATCCTAAATATTTCCCTTTTCTTCTTCTCCCCTGTTCACTAAGGTCATGAAGAGTAATTCTTTGAATCCTTTTAACTCTTTTTCTCCAACAGAAGCTGTGCACTTGGAAGACTATCCCTAAAAATCCCATCTCTCCTTTAAAATCATTCCTGCCCCTTTAAATCACGCAACTAGACCTTTAGTGAAAACACTCCTTTTAAGTTGTACGACTATCCCTTTAAATCACATTTATTGTGAGCTCTCTTGCTTGGAATCCCTTCTCTGAGCTCTCAGACTGAGAGTGACTCACCCTTCTAATGATCATAACTACTCACCCCCAGGACCCTTTGTCAAGCCTTGTCTTACTGCCCTGCAGTTTGTCTTGCTGCACCTTTGTAAACCGCAAAGCCTCACAGAGGGCAGAGTGGGATGGGAATATGAAAGATCCTGTGCTGGGATTTTGAAATTTGCTCTTTTTATTCACACTTATTTCCCAATTTCCGCATTCTTTGTCTCAAAGAATGACTTTGTAGAGAAGTTTCATAGTGTGAAGTTATCTTGTATCATTTAGGGAGGAGATTTAGGAAAGTTGATTACTACATAGCTGCCATCTCCTTCAGTTTCACAGACCTGTAAGACCTTGTCCAACCAGCCATTGTGGGAAAAGGACCACATCCTCAGGAACTACAGTTTCGGAGGTGCTGGTTTCTCACTAGTGACTCTACTGCCAACAGACACCTGAGGAGCAGCTTGCTTATAGGCCTGGTCTCTCATAGAGTGTGGAGAATACTCTTTTTATTGATGGGTCAACTCCTTATCCATTGCTACATTATTCAGGGATACTAACTCCAAAGTGCAGTGACACAGGGTTGCGATCTTGACTTCCGTTATCCTGTGGGCACATGCTATGCCTAAAGAGCTTTGACTTCAGACTCTCACTAGAGGTATGAGTTTCCTCAATAATTATAATTTTCAGAAATTTTGTTTTCACTTTTGAACCCAGCTGTATATTCTAACTATATGCATTATATTGCATATAATATGATTATTACATTTGTAATTGAGTGCCTGAAATTTAAGGAAAATAAACTTAAAAACTACAAAGTATAAGCAAATAATTTAATAATGTAAGATATATATGACAAACTTAGAAATCAATTATTCCCTCCTCATACAAATAAGTGATTAGTCAATGCAATAACACAAATATTCCATGCAAAAACTAACAAAATACATAAAGTCAGGAAGAATAAGCTTAATAGAATATCTTAATAAAGAAAATCATACAACTTCATTGAAGGACATAAACCTAAGTGTCCATCAGTAAATGAGTGGATCAAAAACTGTGGTACATTTACACAATGGACTACTACTCCACAGAAAGAAAGAAGGAGCTCCTACCCTTTGCATCAGCATGGATGGAACTGGAGAGCATTATGCTAAGTGAAATAAGCCAGGCACTGAAAGATAAATATCGTATGATCTCACTTATAACTGGAACCTAATCCACAAAACAAAGCAAGCAAAATATAACCAGAGGGGAGGGGGCATTAATAGGGGAAAGAAGAGGAAGGGTCATCAAGGAACATGTATAAAGGACCCAAGGACAAAGCCAAAGCATGGTAGGATTGCCGATGGGAGGTGAGAGTGGGTGTGATGGGGAGAGTGGTGGGGAGAAAATGGAGACAACTGCAATTGAACAACAATAAAAAAACCTTATAAAAATAAAAGCAGAGAGAATAAAGCAGCATACCACATTCTTGCATGGAAAGATAACAATTATTCTCAATTTGATACATAAATTTAAATAATTCAAATCAAAATGCTTGCATTATAAGCTGTGATCATCAAATATATCTAAAAAGTAATTTTGCAAAACAGCCCCTGATATTTAATGGATAGTAATGTGTAGGGACTTATTCAACCAAATTGAAAGTCATGATAAAGCTTTAGTTATTAAATGTAACTAGTTATACTTAGATAAGTTAGTTATTTTATTTAGTTATTAAAACATTGTAATATTTGGCATGAAATAGAAAAAATATATCAGAGAATAGATTAGATAGATAAGAGAAACCTCATACAGGGAAATTTAATTTATGATAAAGATGGTATTTAATATCACTAAAAATAAATTAATTTAAAAAATGAAATTACCTAAACTGTCATTAGTACAATTAGATATCCCTTTGAGAAAACAAATAGAATATTGGCCCGTACCTTGCATTATATGCAACAGTAAATTTCAATTGGAAGTTAAATTTAAATGTACAGTCAAAACAAGACAAGGATGCCAGGAGAAAAGAAAGTGAAAGGCAAATATTCCTGATGAACATAGATGCAAAAACCTCAACAAAATCTTAGCAGACCTAATTTAACAAAACATTAAAGGGATCATAACACTGTGATGAAGTAGAATTTATCCCAGAAATGCAAGAATGGTTCAATGTCCATTAATCAACCAATGTGATAATGAAAGATAAAAATTATATGCTCATGTCACCTGATGCAGAAAAGCATTTGACAAAATTCAAAGTCCATTCATGATGAAAACCCTCAAAAGAGTGGGTATAGATTAAACATACTTCAACATCATAAAGTCCATATATGACAAGTTCATAGCTAATGTCATACTCTATGGTGAAAAGTGGAACCTTTTCTTCTAAGATCAAGAACAAGACAAGAATGCCCAGTCTCCTCACTTTTATTCAACATAGGACTGCCAGTACTAGCCAGAGTGATTAGGGAAAAAGAAGGAGGAGGAGGGAAAGGAGGACATGGGGGAGGTCGAGGGGGGAGAAGAAAGGGGAGGAGAGAGTGGGAGGAGGAGGAGAAATGGAATCCATAACAGAAAGGAATAAGTAAAATTGGCTTTGTTTTAAGATGTTATGGATACTATACATAGAAAATCCTAAAGACTGCACCGAAAAAACCTGCTCATGGCACCCATCCATAACACCATTCTATCAAGCCTGCTACTTCTGGATGTTGGGGGCAGAGAGTAAGATCAGTGAATTCTAGAGTTACCATACTGCCACACTTCCTTTGTCTTATCACATGTTCCCTAATCAGAGACAACATTGTATGAGAAACCACAGGGATGGACTGCTTTATTAAGACAAACAGGACTACATCAAACACAAAAACTACACAGCATTTCTCTGATGATTAGTGACATTGAACATCTTTTCATGTCTGTTGTACATCTGTATGTCCTCTTTGGAGAAGTGTCTATTCAGGTCCTTTGTCCATTGTTTAATTGGATTGTTTGTTTTCTTGGTGTTGAGTTGTATAAGCTCTTCATATAAAACAAAGAAGCAAGCAAAATACAACCAGAGACATTGAAGTAAAGAACAAACTGACAGTAACCAGAGGGGAGCAGGGGGGGGATAATGAGGGGGAAAGAAGGGGAAGGGTTGTCAAGGAACATGTATAAGGGACGCATGGATAAAGCCAAAGGGAGTAGGATCTGGGGTGGGAGGTGGGGATGGGTGGGGTGCGGGTATTGGGGGTCGGAAATGGGGACAACTGTACTTGAACAACAATAAAAAAAAATTAAAAAAGAAAACCTGAAAAAATAAATAAATTTTTGATATTAACTCCTTATCAAATGTATCATTGGTGCATATATTCTCCAATTCAGTGGATTATCTTATCATTTTGCTGTGCAAAAATTTGCTGTGGTCCCATTTGTTTATTTTTTCTTTTGTTTCCCTCACTCAAGAATATACATCAGAAAAAATAATTCTTGAGAAATGTCTGAACACACAATGAAATATACAGATGATGCATTATGGAGTTGTACACTTGAAACCTATATAATTTTATTAACCAATGTCTCCCCAACAAATACAATAAAAAGATAAAATAAAATAAATAAAAACTACAAAGCAAACAAAAGAGTCAAGGAAGTAAAAAGGCAAACTATTAGATGGAAGAAAATATTTGCAAATTGTGTATCTGATAAATTGTTAATATCCAGAATACATTTTTTTTAATTTTTATGTATTTATTTTTAGAGAAAGGGGAAGGGAGGGAGAAAGAGAGGGAGAGAAACATCAGCATGTGGTTGCCTCTTATGTGGCCCCCACTGGAGACCCGGCTGCAAACCCGGCATGTGCCCTGAGTGGGAATGGATCCAGTGACCCTTTGGTTCGCAACCCACTTTCAATCCACTGAGCTACATCAGCCAGGGCAGAATACATTTTTAAAAACTCCTTCAATTCAACAACAACAAAATCTGTTTTAAAAATGGTCATGAAAACTGGAATAGACAGTTCTCCACAGAAAAAATACTGATCGACAAGAGGTATAGGAAAAGATGTCCAACATCACTAATCATGAAGTAAGTGAAAATAAAAGCCACAATAAAATATCAATTTATACTTATTAAGATGGCCACTACCAAATAACAAAACAAAACAGAAAATAAACATTTGCAAAGATGTTGTAAAACTGGAAACTTTATGCATTATTGGCGGGAATGTAAAATGGTGCAGCCACTATGAAAAAGAGTATAAAAGTTCCTCAAAAAAATAAATAAATAAAAGAATTACCATGTGGCCTAGCAATTTCCTATTTCTGGGTATATATCAAAAAGGATTGAAAGCAGAATCTCAAAGAGATGTTTGTACACCTGTGTTAATTACAGAATCATTAATAGCTACAAGTTGTAAATAACCTAATGTCCATTGACAGAGTAACGGGTAAAGAAAATGTGGTATATATATGCAATGGAATGTTATTCAGCCTTAAACAAGAAGGAATACTGTGATATGCTACAATAGGGGTGAGACTTGAGAACATTACGCTAAGTGACTGAGGTATCAAAAGTAGTCAAACTTAGAAAGTAGCGTAGTAACTGCCAGGAGCTGGGGAGAAGGGGAAAAGAGAAGTCGTGCAATGGATACAGCATTTCAGTTTAGCAAGAAAAAAATTTTGGATATCTGTTTCATAATAATGTTCATAGAGTTAACACCACCGTACTATACACTTAACAACTGGTTAGGATGGTAAAGTTTATATTACATGGTCTTTACCACAATCATTATAAAAACTGTGTGCAGAATTAGTAGCAAGGTTTCCATTACAAATGGTGTTTTTAAATTTATATTTCAAGTAGTAATGGTAAAAAAGTACATTTCAGATATTTATATGCACATACATGTGCATATCAGTTACATTTACATATATTTTTCTGAAAATATGGTTGTTAAAATATTACATGTCTACATTTATAAGCCAAAGTGTCCAATATTTTACACAATGTAGACAAAAAAAGGAAAGAAAATAGCTTACCTGTTATCAAAAGTACTATTCTCAGAGTTCTCATTTAAGGGTGCTGCTATGGCGTAACCTAAAGCATATCCAATTGATACTGAAGCATCTGCAAGGCCTATAAAACGAATACTGAACATCAAACAACTTATAAGCCAGCTTTGTCATAAGATAATAAAAGGCTACATCACTAAAATGAATTCTTTGTGAAAGATTCATAGCACACTTTATTAGTCAGGAATCTCCAGAGCCATTCAACTGAACAAATAAGATATTTAGAGAATGAGATTTTAAGGATTGGCTTATGCAATGGTGTGGGCTGGCAAGTCCAAATTTGAATGACAGGCTGGCGGGTTGGAAATCCAGGTAAGAGTTAATGTTACAGTCTTGAGTCCATAATTAAGTCTGAAATCCACAGGGCAGGACAGTGGGCTGGGAAAACTCAGAGTTTCACTGTTGTAGTCTGGAAACATATTTACTTCTTTTTTTGGAAAACCTCAGTCTTTATTCTAAAGGCTGCAGCTGACTGAATGAGCCTTATGCACATTCTGGAGGGTAATCTCTTTACTCAAAGTCTGCTCATTGCAACTGTTAGTCACATCGAGAAAATATTACAGAAACATGTAGACTCTTGTTTAACCAAAAAGCTGGTTGTCATAACTATGCCAAGTTTACACATAAAATTAACTTAACCATCATACATATTATCCAATGCGTGTATTAGAGAAACTCAGATACTTTAATCATATAATTCACTGTACCTTAGTTAATCTATATATTTAATGTAATATAAATAAATGTATTTATATTTAATATAAATATAAATTCAATATACCTTCTTTCACTTTAATTTGTGGTACTAAAACAAGATGATACTTTATAATGATACATTATCATCACCTTTGCATCTTTCATCTTAGCTGCCAGAGAGACAAGAGGTGGCAATAAAATCAGCTTCTCTCCACAATGTATAGATGTGTGTTTTAATTACTATTCAGTAGAACCAAGTGTAAAATAAAGATATTTGTTTCCACCCTCCCATGAGACCAATAAACCACTGCTAGATTTTTTCTAAAAGCAAACATATATATTGATGTCATCTATTTTAGCTTATTGGCATGACTTTCCTTACCTCTGATGAAAAAATTATTATTTTGGTCCAAAATGCTATTGTCTTTTAAGTCATCTTCACAATAAGTATAGAAAAACAATTTTAATTTTTCTTTAAAAACTGGTAGTTAAATAACCCTGTACAAATAAATGATCCACCAGGACTAAAAGCTATTGCAATATAAAGAAATACAGATTATTCTGAGTTGTACCCTGGCATCAGTTTTTGTAGGATACAGTAGCATAAAACAGTGTAAGTGGAGGATACTACACTGTGGTCCATTAAGTAACATATCACTTCTCTCCTGGAAGGGATGAACCAGGTTGTATTGATTAACTACAAAATATAAGAGCCCCCCAAAAGACCAGGTTAATATATGGAAAGAACAATACAATGATGACTATTTTGGCACCACAATACTGAAGAGGAATAACACAATGTTTCCATCTCCTCATGGATGTGATGGCAGCAACTTCCCACACATATCCACAAAGGTTAAGCGTGTAACTACTCAAGAAAGTCAACCTGGTAATTTAAAGATTTTTTTCTAGAAAAATGAACTACAGCCTATATAATTTGATATGACACACACATACGTGTGTGTGTCTGTGTGTGTATATATACATATATGTGTGTGTGTGTGCAGTATGTATGGAAACAGTACAGTTTTTATTACTCAAGAATGCATTTGCTCTATATCTTTTAGGGTGGCCTTCAGACGACTCGTCTATAATTCCAAATCTCAAGCAGCTCTTCAGAATCAAGTAGCTCAATGTGATTTTGAACTCAGGCATACCAGTTAGCACTCATTCCAATATTATTATAAGAACCAATAATTAACACTTGTGTATCACTTTAGATATGCACACCAAAAAATATAGAATTTCACTAAAAATTCAGAATGGGTAAATCATATTAGAAAGGAAAAAAACTTGCCTAAATAAATACCAGCTGAGTGTGTGGCAACGTTGTCATGAATAAAGTTCATTCCGAGGACATAAAGAGGCATTCCTGCTATTCCCTGCACAGTCTGCCCAAGGAGGAAGAAAGATACATATTTTGATTGAAATGATATGTGTCTCTTGCAAGCTTTCATAACCTTCGTTTCTTTGCAAATATCTTTGAAGAGATAATTTTAATTTTTTGTTAAATGAGTCAAAACTTATACAACAAATATGCAATAACTTTTATGAAATATTTTACCTTTTATAAGCTATAATCAAGGTGACTTAAAGACACAAAGGAAAGTAGATTGTCCTATTTCTACTCCCATGGCTCCTATTGAATGCAAATCAAGTACTATATTTAATATGTCTCAAGCAGTGCTTCCTAATTTCTTATCCTTTCTGACCAGGACAGGATAAAGGGAAGAACAGGAATGATGTGGCTTTCATTCCCTTCTTTCCATAAATCATCTTCTCGCTCAATTAGCTGTCCATTCAACAAATATGATAAGTATATTAAAATATATTCTATAAATTAATAAATATATTTATTTGAAATATTTACATTCCACAAATACTATACATTATAAATTATACATTATAAATATATGAGTATAGTATATAGTTCATTTATTGATACAATGTCTATCAGAATATTATTTAATGCAAGAATTTTATAGTATATAACTATTAATTGTGTTCATTTAGTTCTAGATTAATATGAATTATTTTATTTATATTGTAAATACACATTATGAATATACATTTTAAACATCATAAGCTTATATATATACACACAGAGAGACACCTTCATGCGTTTTTCCATCACATCCTGCTAAATCCCAGTTTAAAGATGCCAAAATCAGTAGGTACATTGCAACACTTTCATAAGCCTATTCACAACAGAAAAGTAGTGAGTAGGGTTAGAAATAGTACTATGAAACTTCAAATAGCCTTTAGTTACTGGAAGTCACAAAAAGATTGTGGAATAAATTTTTGCCAATGAATAAAGTGAGGAAGCCACCAATCGTTTTAGATTCAAAGCCCTAGGTCAAAGGGCGGGTTCCTTAGTATTTAGAAAATGTCTGATCTTTTTCTCTGTGTGTTCAGGGTTTTTTTTTTTGTAATTGTTGTATTTGTGCTGTATGTATGTGTTTTGAAGTCAAAATTAAGAGATTAATTAAAGCATATTGTGGAAAACATAGAGAATTACTGAAGTTCTCAAAAGATTTAAATACAGAAATGGATAAAAGAAAAACAACTTTACAAAATAGTTTTCTCCAAATATTCTTTCTTCTTCCTAGGCCCATCTCTTACATGAAGGGGATTATGATCATGAGAAGTTGAGAGAATGGATATACATTACTAGGGAGCTATGATTATTTAGTTTAATAAACTCGGTCATATAAATAGATACAGATGGATGGATGTATAGACAGACAAGAATCATAGTTAAAGTTCCTACAGGCAATGATTTAAATGATTAATGATTTAAAGTATGACACTGTCATTTAAATCTTACCTTCAGTTTCTATATCCAGCTCATAATTTTCACCAATAGTGTAAGGAAAAGCACATAAAAGTGATCCAAATCCTACTAAAAAGGAGGAAAATGTAATCCACTTTAGTATGTTTCCTCTCCCTCCATAGTACGATATAAACAGGACTACCAGGCAAGATGAAATATCATAAGTTGAGGACAACAACATACTCTCAGTGTTTTTCAGGCGGTTGCCACTCTGAAGCGTGTTGACGCTCAGAATTACAAGACCAAACACCATACCTCAAAGAGAAAAGAAAAAAGAAAGTAACAACATGCATTTTAACAGACAAATATATCACCACTATAATCATTGCAAAGCAAAACTTAATTTACAGTGATTTAACTTTATTTCACATTGTTCAGAATCTTTAAGATTTATGAGCATATAATGATTCCCTTTTTAAAAACACTAATAGGCCTTAACCTCTATGAAATAGTTGCTAATGGAATATTGTAAATGGCTATTTTTAAAAACTACATTCAGGAGTAATTTACTGAAAAGTACGATCTTTTTATCATCTCAGTACTAATATTTATTTGGATGTATATTTTGGTTAGATGAGTGAAAATGAATAATTAACAATCTAATATCTACCATCTAGAACAGAAAATAAAATGTTATCGAAACAGTTTAAAAAAATAGCTGAAGCCCAACATGTACTCCCCAAACACGTTCTACTTTCTCCCTCTATAACCTGTGTCCTATCCTTGAAGTTCACCATTCCCTAGCCTTCTTAACACTTTTTTGACAATATATACATCCTTTGATGATACAGAGTATTGTTTGTCATGTTCTTGAACATTAAATAAATGTTCACTCAGCATCCAGCTGGAAAAAAATAATCATACTAAAGGTTGTGTTTCTTTTTAAGGAAACTGACAGAGAGGTTGGTTACAAAGTAATGCATTTGTTGGATTGAAAAGGGGAAATAGTTGTGAATCAAAACTCATGATATCCAATGCTACCAAAGTTGCAGGCACATGGGCAGCTGCGGTCCACTGCTGCTCCTGCTGCTCCTGCTGCTCTTCCAGTCACCAGAGACAGCCCCTGAGCACTGTGCTGCTGAATCATCCACTGTTGCTGCTGATGCAGCTGCGTTGATTACTGGCTAAATCCTGGAGCCTTCTCAACCCCAGGATTACTGTTGTTGTTAAAAATATCACCAGAAACAGGGACCAGAAAACAAAAATCAAAAAAATGAAAAATAGGCTTCCCTTTGTTCCCTTTTCAAATCTGCTACAGCTTCTCACTGGTAACACCTAGGTGAAGCCAACTGGCAAAGAAATCTGGGAAATGTAGTTTACTGGCTGCTGGTCTCTTAGCAAACAGGAATGAGTCCAGAAGGGGAGCAATGCAGTTTATGGCCAACAGACAACTTGCGAAGTTCACATTTTAGACCACTCAGGATATATTTTCACCCTTTTCCCCATATTTACATTTCTGTACCAAATTAATAGCAACAACACCATCATGTGTCTTCCTAATGTGTCTTACTCTTTCCCTAAAAATGGGAGGTACATAGTCCAATCAGTTACAATATCCATATCAAGGCAATGTTAATTCTTCTAGTTTAATCACAAACATAAATGGACTTTTTAACATAAAAACTAAATTGCAAAGGTATAAATGGCATAGAAAGGTATAAAGATATAAATAAGTAATTAAACAAACATATAATAGGTCTAATTAAATTTGTGAGGGAATTATATTGCAAGACTCCATAAATCCAACTTAGAATCACAAGAATTGAACAGACCAAGAATGGCAGGAAACAAGATAAAAATACTTTGCTGCATCCAAGAGAACAATGTTTTCAATTCTCATTTTATTTTATTTATTCATGTTCTAATAACTATCATTTTAGATGTGGCCAAGAAGGAATTATCCCAGGCAAAAATGTCCTGTCAGTAACCGCGTCCAGCTCTGGGGTTGGGGTATTAATTCCCCATCTAATTCAGGAATATCCTGTAACCTAAAGATGAAATTGTAAAGTTATAGCACATGGTACTCTTTTATAAAATAGTACAGAAAGGGAAGTGAAAAAATAAAAAGTTGAAATACACACACAAATGCACACATTTGTATGTGTGTGTATACCTAAAAAAAAAACAAGTAGAAAAATGCATAGTTGCTACAGTTTTTATTTCTCTAAGCAGCTCTGAGACATAGTTGATATTTATAACCTCCTTCTTCCCTATTCACTTCCTCTTCTACCTCTGAATCCACATAACATATATGCATTATTACAAAGCATATACTTCACCTTATAGGACAGCACCCCAAACTTTTTGATGGTTGTCTCCTAGCTGGAGGCCTATCTGAATCTTCAGTAGGACGTTGTAATTATCTACAAGGCCAAGAGTTGCTCATTATTGAGATACGTAATAAGGTCAGTGAATTCCATAAACACAAACTCTCTGAAAGTACTTCTTTTGCTATAAAATGAATTTCTTCATTAAAAGCAATGTAATAAATAAGATGATCACAATGGTATATAAGGCACTTGTGAGCTCCAATTATAGTTGTTTTGGGCAGACATGTGGTGATAAAAGAATCCATACCCAAAACAAATATCTGTTTCAGTGAGAAGAAATTATTGCCCGTGCCATAACAAAAGCAGATGATGTAATCAACTTGCCTCCAGGTAGCTGGTTGATTTCATCATGAATGGAGCCATTTCCTGGATTGTGATGACTCTTCCTGGTTGGCAAGTCAGGCACTCAGCAGTACAATAGCCAGATCACTTCCAGTGAAGATAAATCTTTGGATTCAGCTCTTGTATAAACTTCATGCTTGATGCAATTGAACATGAGCTCATTGAACAAGACATACAATGGCTGGGAAAAGGGGCTTGCTCATATTCACAGGATGGTTATCCATGTACCTCATTACTGAGAGTTTCCTATACAATAAATTTCTTTGGTGAACATTTGTGTACACAAAGTGTAACTCTGCCCATTCAGAGACACCATGTATGTGGCCCTCCTAGTCATTATTGGGCAATGGCAACATGGTACCTAGGAAATACAGACAATCATATTATACTGCTCAACGTTCTACCCACTGGGAAGATTTCCTGTTTGCTCCGTTTTCCAGGGATACCTCTGAGTGGGACTATTATGTTACAAGAGCATACTTCCACCTTCAAAAACCATAGTCACAAAAGATTATGCTTCTTTCTTAGTAGTGAGTGGTACAAACAAAGAAATTTTTCCTGTATGTTAGAAGAGGTAGCCCTGCATACTCCAAAGCAACTGGTCCCTAGAGACATCACTAAAGTGGCAGGAAAATTTTGGATGTTGAAGACATTATTGCCCAGGGCAGACTTCAGGTAAGTCATTCTGGGAAGGCTGGGATCTGAGTCTAGTTATGAGTGTGACAGCAGTAAGAGGTGGTGGGATGGGTCATGAGGGCAACCCACACTCCATTAACTCAGGGAAGATAATTTCATGTTTGCAAGCAGGGAATTGCTTTTTCTTCAGTTATAGCAAGAAAAGTTGCTCCTACTGGGAAAGGAGATTTGGAATTTCAGGACTGATGGTCCTCAGATTCACCAAATTCCACCCAAATGCTTTTATCCCAATTCTCAGGGTCAAACAATGCCCCAACTTCCACATAAGTGGTCTTGTGAATCCATGAATTCAACTTGTATTGTAACTCTACAACCATGAATTAGGGTTGGTACTATTCAAAATATGCAATATGTGGCTAAAAGTGATGATATTCTCTTACAAACATCGGAGAAGCTCACACGTTTTCTAATGATGCCCTAAACTAATTTTCTTCCTGTAAACTTTCCAGCACAGTCTGAAGGATTCAGTCAGTCAACCCCAGAATCTTTGTAGTCTAAGGTCCCGCCATAGGAGTCAACTGCAGAAAATGTTGGTCTCCCAAAGTCTTGCTTTCAATATGACTGTATCTCAGGCAACATTGGAAGTAACTCTTTGTCAGCATATGCCATGGACTTCCCAGTGTACCATATTCCACAGGCATGAATGTTGTTTTTACTGTTTTCAAGCCCAATTAGTTCAGATTCCCAATCCAGATTCCCATCTTTGAGGGCTGGTTGGTTTGTTTTGTCCTAATTCAATGCTTGGTATAAAGGATAATATCAAAAATTATATCATTTTTGCGACTTATAGATTAGTTTAATTACATTGGTGAAGCTAAAAGTTTAGTCAAAAACTTTTCAAACATTTTCATATCTCAAAATATTTTTACAAGGAATGTTATTTGATACATACATTAGTCAATTTCTTAGTCATGGTTCTCTCTAATGAAACGGTATGAATATTTATCTGAAGAATAGATATTTTAATATGATCCCATTTCTAACAGCTCTCATGAATTTAGTTGCAGTCCATCAAAGCTGCTTTTTATAGTTCCACAGCAAAAGTTGACTCAGCCCGCCTTGGTTGCTCAAAACATACCTGTCTCCAGACTGACTTCTGGCTCCTGGAAGAGGACTGACTCAAAGCCCTCGAACATTCTGCCTCAGAAGAGTGCTTTTATATGCTTGAAGCCTTGGGCCAACAGTGCCAATCGGATCAGGTAGTTTATACTAACAGGGTGATTTAAGGTGAATATCTGTTGTTGTATGCCTGAGGCTGTATCAGTTTAATTAGCTTATGTTAACAACATATTTAGGTTTTGAACACCTTGTTTGCTGGGGGGGACCGTGGGGGAAAGTATTGAGGTCTGAGTAGCTAAAGTCAGTCACACAGACGATGCATGCTACGTGACTGACCCTCCTGCCGAACATCTTGGACATTGAGGCTCATGTGGACTTCCTTGGTCAGAAATTCTTTGCATGTGCTGAAAAATTAAGCATGTCCATATGTCCCCATTGGGAAAGGATACATGGAAGCTAGGGCATTGTTTCTTCTAGATGTTATCCCATATGCCTTCTCTCTTTACTGATTTTATCTTTCCACTTTAATAAATCATAGCATGAGTATAACATCTTTCTCTGGTTCATCAGTCCTTCTATTGAATCATTCAGTCTCAGTGAGGTCATATGGATCTCCAATATAATAGTTAATAAATTTGGAGCTTGTTAAGGCTTCCAAATGACTCTTCACTGTAGATTATAATATTTTAATTGAGAAAACACTTTCTACAAATGTGTAACTATGAAAACACTACTAAATAGTGTTCCTGTTCTGTTTTGTACTGAAATATTTCAGCTGAAAATCATTCATAGAATCTTTCATTGATACATACTTTAAAAAACTCTTCAATACATTGTCTGTATTTATTATTATTTTAAATCTTTTCCAAAGGTAAACACGCAAAGCCATAGCCCTTATTAATTTCATTCCAATATATGAAAAAGAATCACTGTAATTCACTATATTAAGATAATAAAAAGGAAAAACTACATGAATATCAGAATGCCGAAAAAGAAATTTAACAAAAATCCAATGCACTTTCTTTCCAAAAAGGACACACAGATGGCCAATAGACATATGAAAAGATGCTCAACATCACCAATCATCAGAAAAATTAAAATTAAAACCACAATGACATATTACCTCACACTTTTCAGAATGGCCATCCTCAATAAATCAACAAACAAGTGCTGGCAAGAATGTGGAGAAAGGGGAACTCTTTTGCACTGTTTGTGGAAATGTAGATTGGTGCAGCCAGTGGTGAAAGCAGTATGGAGATACCTTAAAAAACTAAAAGTGGATCTGCCTTTGACCCAGAGATCTCATTTCTCAGAATATATCCAAAGGAACCCAAAACACTAATTCAAAAGAACATAAGCACCCCTGTGTTCATTGCAGTGTTATTTACAATTGCCAAGATATGCAAGCAGCCCAAGGGTCCATCAGTAAATGAGTAGATAAAACAACTATGGGACTTTTATACAAGGGAATACTACTTGGTTGTAAAAAAAGAAAGAGAGAAAATTATACCCTTTTCAACAGTGTGGATGGACCTGGAGAGCATTATGCTAAGTGAAATAAGCCAGTCAGAGAAAGATAAAT
>PVIA01015574.1:0-22193 GCA_004024845.1 Tonatia bakeri | reverse complement strand
CCTTTTCACACAGTCTCAAGCTCCTTACTACATAAGAATGCCTCCTAAAGAAGTTTTGGGATGAAATCTCAGGAAAACTTAATTTTTGGATCATACAAGAACCTCAAGACTGAGTGTCCTTAACAGTCAGAATAATATTTTTTCTATATTACCCATCAGTTCCTTCTTCCTTTTCTTCCATTTTTGTTTGTTTTTATTATATTAAATTGTGAAATTTACTGTGAAACTTTGCCCTTTTTAGTCTAGATGAGAATAAATTCCATTGTCAGAAAAATCACCTTGTAAGAAATACCAAATCAAACTTTATATAAAAATAATTAAAGTTTTTCTGTTGACCCAGTGAGATGGACAAGCCCTAATCAGTACCATTGAATACCAGTTTCTTCCCAAACTTATAGAAAAATAATAATCTTGATCCAATAAATTTTTTAAGTTAAAATATTCCAGTTATTGTGATATAATATAAAAGCTGGCCTTAAATTTCAGCATTTGGACCTTCCTAAGCAACAACATATTAAAACAAACCAATAATTTCTCCAATTTCCCCATAGTCTTCACAGGCTCATGGCATTCACAGCAATTTGCTGGCACGTTAAGGAAGATTAGCAGCAGACTAGAAGCTCCTGGCAGCACTCAAAACCTACAGCACTGACTGTAAGAACTTCCATATTCAGACAAAATAAAATTTTACATGAAAAACTGACTTAGTTCCACCTTCCTTTGAGTCCAGCAGAAACTCTACTCTTATAGATTAGGCTGAAGAAACTTCTATTCATAAATTTTTATAACAGATCTTAAATTTCAACTTTCCTGAATTGTTACCAAAGCAAACTTCCTTGTTAATAACTGCTTATCAAGAAATTTTTATTTTGCATTAGTTAACTAGATCTCTGTATTGATACATAAGCAAACAACAGTGTTTTCTATCAGATATCCTTTAACCTTTCTGTAACATTCAATATCATGACACCACACTCTGATTTCGGTGTTGAAAACCATTTCACAAAGAAACTATTCATGGGAGGAAAAAAATCCTCACTCAATCCAATTGAATTTACTGAAGGAAAAAATATCCACTTTCCTGCCACATCCCTTCCTTAGTATAGAGCACTCAGATTCTGAAGATTAACTCTTGGTTTTCTTAAGGTCACAAATATAATCAAACTCCAAAACAGATGAATATGACTCAGGCATTTTAAAGAAATCCATTAATTTAAAAATTAAAACAAAAAACTAAGTTCCTCTCACCTCCCTTTACTAACCCCTTCCCAATTTCAGAGTACATAGATTTTTATTTTCTTTTCCTACAATCACTTACATTCACTAAAACTGTGCCATTGCATGTTACACTAAAAGATACAATCCAGGAATTCAAAACTGAACCAGTTGATTTTAAGGGTATGGTGGTGTGATAAGAAAATATTTGCAGAGGTGATAATTTCCAACACACTAGAGCATGCTGAACCAAGCACACTCACCCCAGTGCGACCTGCATGAAGGTTTCCAGTGACGTTAATCCCAGCTTCCAGCAGTTGCTGCCATTGACCAGAGCTTCCACTAACAAGAATTTCCACAAAACACTCAGAGCTACATCCTGATCAGATGTACCAGTTGCCAAGTTCACTTATTGTAAGGACTGGGAAAGGAGAAACTTCTCAATTGTACCATTTTTGTCCCAGAAAAAGCATTTAAGTTTAATGATTCTCCTCTAAATATACTTACCACTGTGCCCCATAAGTGTGAACTATTTTTTCCTTTGCTCTTGACATTCTTGATTACTTTTTCCTTTTAACTTTGTGTCTGCTCCACATTTATCTAGAAATTCATTTTTTCTTTTTAGAAGAGTTAATATTTTCACCTTTTCATGTTAATTAGCTTACAATCAGAGAATGTGCCCATAAAAATTTTAATTTTCAAAAAAATTTAAGGCTTACTCTGAGGCTGAATATATTAATTATAATTAATTTTATTTGAAAGTTATAAATTTATGTATGTCTCTATGTACTCAACTTTTTTTATTGTGTCATTAAATTCTTTTATATCCTTGTTTTGTTTTCTGTTAAATCTGTCACATTCTAAAAAAGGACTGATGAAATCTTTTTCTTGTTTTACCAACTTCTTCTTGAAAATTGCTTTTATTTCAATATATTTAATGTCAGTGTTTTTGTTATATATGATTTATGACATATCTCTCCCTAAAGTCTATCATTTTAGCTTACTCTCCAGGAAATCATCTATTTCTTCTAGATTTCATTATTATACAATGTCCTTCATCCTGTATGGTACAACCAGCTATTTTTCCCCTCAATATCCATTTTGCTCTTTTTTCCTTTTTTTTGCCTTAGAATAAAATCCATGTTGCCCAGACTTGCTTGCAGCTAGATATGGCCATGAACTAATTTTTGGTCAATGAAATGTAAGTGTAAATGTCATCTGGCAGCTTTTAAGAATTTCCCTAAGACTTGGCAGGCAAACTCTTCAGTTTCTCCCAACCATGTGACTCCCACTTGCTTTCTTACTGTTTCGATCCTCTGTGATTCAACCATGTCCTTCATTTGGTCTGTGCACCATGCACTTTCCTTAATGCAGTCCCTTGAGGCACAGCGATTCTCAATTTGCAGCTACTATTCATGGCCTAATTCAGGCAAGCAAAATATTTTCAGATATTTTGGGAAGACAGTATTTAGATTGATCATAATGCTATCTCTACTCTACTGTGGCTGAAAAATATGTTGGAGTATACCATTTTGCAAAGGTAGATCCTCTCAGAGAAAATGGATAAAAGCTCCCTTTAACTTGGATAGCCAGCCTATCTTGTGGTTTTTATCATTAACTTTACTAGCTCGGGTTTTTAGACTGAAGATTTATGAGAAAAAAAACCGTACCCTAAAACCTCAGCCTCTGCTCTTAGCATGCATATGATCAGGTGCTTGGTTCTTACACATCAAAAATACTTTCATTTTTAGGATGTTTTCTCCTCTTAAGACTTTTTAAGTCTATTTTTGAAACATGAAGTCAAGAATTTGAATCTTTGGTCTCATTGGATGCTTTGGCAGTCTCATTTTCTTGGATCAGTAAGATTCATCCTAGAATTTAGGCAAAGGGGTTCAAATATGTCAGATGATGTTTAAAATAATCATCCCACTGCATATAGAATTAGAGGTTCTAATAATACAATAATATGTGCCAGACTTGATGTCAGAAGGAATTTCTTGCTATTCAAACTCCTCTATTATGAGCTCAGTGACCTTAGGCAAGTTACATAAAGTACCTAAGCCTCATTTTTCTCATGAAAGAATGTGGAAAAATAAGAACCACTTGCCAAAGTTCTTATGACATTTAAAACAAAATGGAAAATACATCATGCAAGCTGCACACGTACCAAACCTGGAACAGTTTTATTAGAGGGAACTCACAAAGACAGAGGGAGGAGAAGAGATATGGTTTCCCCAGGGGCAGCACCCACCCCCACATTCTGGGATACCACACAGGAATCTAACAAGGCCAATGTCAGAGCCTAAGAAAGGGATCCCAGTCTTGAGCCATGGAGCTTTTAATCTGCATTTTTGAAAAACACCAGGTCTTACCCTGGCATAGGGACTGGGCTTCAAACTATGTGATTATAGCAATGTAAAGTGATGGAACTGGTGTCTTCCAGTTCTGATATGCCACCTCTTAGATGTGACATGAAAAACACAGGCAGTAACAGAACACTGATAAGTCAAGTTCAGCAAAAGTAAAATCATTTGTGCTTGAAAGGACACTATCAATTAAATGAAAAGCCAACCCATGGGATAGAAGAAAACATTTGCAAATCATCTATATCACATATCTGATAAAGGACTTGTATCTAAAATACATAAAGAACACTTAAAACTCAATAATAAAGACACATCTAACCTGATTAAACAATGAGATAATGATTTGAATAGACATTTTTCCAAAGAAGATATATGATTGGTTAATAAGTACATGAAAAGATAGTCATCATTAGTCCTTAAAGAAGTGCAAATGAAAATCACAGTGAGATACTACTTTGCACCCTCTAGAATGCTATAATTAAAAAAAAAAAACAAGTGTTATCAACAGTGTGGAGTAATTAGCACCCTCAGACATTGCTGATAGGAGTGTGAAATGATGCTGCCACTTTGGAAAACAGTTTGGCAGCACCTCAAAATGTTAAACATGGAATTAATATGACCCAGTAATTCCAGTCCCTTGTACCTACCTCAGAAACATATGGTATATCAACACAAAACTTGTACCTGACTGTTCATAATAGCCAAAAAGTGGAAATAACCCAAATGGATAAACAAAATGCAATAAAACCATTCAGTGAAATATTATTCAGCCATAAAACAGAGTGAAATACTGATATATACATTATAACATGAATAAGCCTTAAAACATGCTATGTGAAAAAAAGCCAGACACAATATGCCCACATTGCATATTCCATTCACGAAAACTTCCTACAATAGGCAAATCTATAGAATCAAAATGCAGATAGGTGGTTGCCGGGGGATGGGAAGGAGGAGGAATGAGCGTCTCACTTAGCGGTATAGGGTCCTTTTGGGGCTGATGGAAATGCTCCGGAGCTCCAGAGCGGTGACAGTTGCACAGCATTGTGACAGTGCTGCAAGCTGCTGAGTCGTACACTTTAAGACGGTTAGAGTGGCCAACTTTATGTTTTGTGAACTGTACTGTAAAAAAGAAGACAACCAAAAACATCTACATATGGTTGTAGTCCATTGAATCAGAAGCTCTAAAGCAAATCATATTCTTACTATTCCATTGTAAACAGTTCCAGTAAGACTATGAAAGATGGAGTCATCTAAGTAAACCTACAGCATCACAGGGTAGTACACTAACTCAGATTCTAATTAAAAATTATAAAAATATGGACTGTCAGACTCATAGACAAAGGGGATTAGTCAAGATAGAATGAGCCTTTAAAGAAAGCATTAAGAATTGAAAGCCCAGAATGAAGATAAGCTTGGAGAAAATATGAAGTGCAGCATAAAGGACATGTTAGAAGTTTGGAGAAAAGAGAAGGGAGGGGCAGAGGAGAAGATTGACTCACATATTAAGAAAAATAGGATAATGTTGACAGAAAATAAAGAAAAATTAGTGTCTCAACTCCTGTTTTCACTCTCTATTCTCCATCCAGCAGAATGAATTTCAAACTGGGGAAGAAAAAAGGAAGAAATGGAAAATTATAAGTAAACAGATACTAATAAAAATCTTAGATGCATTCCATATAATCAAGTCTTCTGCACCATTTTCATTCATTTCCAAATACAAAAAAAAATGTATAGGCCCGGTACCTTTTAAATCAAGGTACCGGGCAAAGTCTTTGAAAGCCAGAGGGGAATGAGGGAAATCCCAAACCTATAAACAAGGAAGACATGGACTGACACCCAACAAAGTTTTAGAACATGTTATTAACAGATAATGTGTGTGATTTTAGAAAATAAATGATCAATATGAACTAGAATGAGTTCACTAAAGATATTTTTAAAACAAGGTCGCTAAATTCAAGTTATTTCTATTGACTTCAATTGTCTCAAATGTTTGCAAGACATTTGACTATTTTGTCCCTCATTATATCATTAGAAAAATAATAAATTAATGATAGCACATATTTGTTGAGTGATATATTTATCACAGGCCTTGTTGTACTATCAATAATAATAAGAGCCAACATTTAGCAAGTGCTTAATACACAGCATGGGGCAAAAGTAGGTATATAGTTGTTCATATAAAAAATAATACAATAATCAATAAATAGTAACACAAGAATAAACTCTGTGTTTCTCATATTCACAACCGTAAACCTACTTTTGTGCCACCCTCTATATACAAAGTATTATACTATTTGCATCCCATAAATTCACTCATTTAAGCTTTACTACAATTCCATGAAGTAAGCACAGTTATTAGCTCCAAGGAAACCGAGGCACAGAGAAATGAACCAAGTCACCCAAATCACAGAGTCAGTAAGAGGAGCGCTATCATGCAAGCACGGGTAGATAAGCCCAAAACCTGCATTCTTAACCACTCTACTTTGGTAACTCCCTAAATTATCTGTAATCCTCACCACAAAACCTCAAGTTTGGTAATTACTATCCCTATTTTACAGGAAACGGAGGACTGGATGTTGTGGTGACTTCTCAAAACCCAGTGTCTAGGAAGTGGCAGGGCTGTGACTCAAACTTAAGTCTATTTGGCTCCAATTGTATTCACTTCTCACTCCTCCTGCTTAAGCTACAGTCCATGAATCCTCGCTGAAAGAATGGCCATATATAAAGATTCAATTTAGAGAACTGCCTCTACTGTTGTATCGCACAGTTTTATCCTTCATCCTGACATGTTCACGAAAGACATGCCCATCAAATGTGCAAACAGCACACTGTTGGGATAGGTAGCTAATACATTCGAGCATATTGGACAGACTGGAACAGCCAAAATGAAGATTAATGGGGATGTCTATATATTTCTGCACAGAGTTTTATAAAAATCATTTGTGATATATAGAACAAGGAACCATAGATTTACAGTAGTTTTGTGAAAATGATCTTGAATGTAATTCACTCAAACTAGTTCCAGGAAAGGAGATTTTCTGAAAGACTGTAGATAAGTCACATAAATCCATCTGCAAAGAATACAGCTGGACTTCCCAAGAAAAGACAATCACCAATTGGCTGAACCTATTTCTCTCTGAATGTATAACCAGTCTCCTCTTGGGAGACCAGATAACACCGTAAGCCTGTTTGTTTCTGCTCCACAGCTCCTTAAGTTTGAACGTACCCAGCTTTCTTTTGCCAAGAGACGGCCCTGGTTCAAACCCCACAGAATTGTATAGCTCTAGTGACAAATACCGTTTAACTACTGTTTTTATACCCTCCTTATCCAAATTAATATTTACCCAGATCCAAGTACAGCCCAGGAGAGGGGCCACTTGGGACAAACACGACTCCCACATCACCTCGTATGTGGAGGGAATGCGGGCTGTGAGTCCCAAAAGTGGAAAATGACTACAAGCTCAAAGTAATTCAACAACATGACAAAGCCAGTAAAACAGTCATAGATAACAACCTTTTACAAAAGAGTGGAAACCAGAAGAATTAAGTAACATTTGAAACATGTGTGAAGAGATATGGATAAACTGTAGCAAGTCCAGAAAAGAAAGACAAGACTAGAAAAGGAGTCTGAAATAACATCATGTGGAGAAGCAGGGATGTCATAAAAAGGAATCAGAGTTATTTCTAAGAAATACCTTTTAAAAACAGAACAGAACTGTCCTGGGGTTTCCACAAAGATATAGCATAAAATGCACAGGTTGTCACCGATTCTGCTTGATCTAGCATAGCTGGCTGAAGCCAAAGAATCATGGGGCTTCTATTCCCCAACCACCCCCTGCCCAGGACTCCTAGTTTCTACCTTTGATTCTAGATTTACCTTGGGTTTTTCCAAGTATGCACAGTATTTGACCCACATAACAAATGGCTCTCTATTCTACCACTAGGTGGCAATGTGGGCATTTTATTTAAAAGATCATGGCTGGTTCCCCGAGCAAGCAGCTCTGTAAAAACTGCCTTAAAAATAACGCAGACATGCACATTTGTGCTGCCTCTGATAGGCGAGGAATCCTGTTTGATTTCTAAAATAAACACAGAGAAATTATAATAATAAAAGACTTCTTTGAGCAGCTAACATATATATTTCACGTCCTATCTCAGAGGCCTGTGTGATCCTCAGATGCAATAATAATGACGAAGACCTGGCAAGTTTTGGTGGCTGTTCTGTGGCTTCAGTTAAGCTGTAAGGGGGGTTTCTGCATATGGGAACGGGAAGACTAAAGGGATATGTCTTCAAAACTCTGGGGAGGGGACATAAGGGACTCCAAGTGGCTAATTTCGAGTGTGCTCTGGGAAATGTGTGAAGGAAAGAAATTTGTAGAAATGTTGCAATAATGGTAATATTCTGTGTTTGACCATGTGTTTGAGAACAGGGGTTAGCGGCAAAAGTGGAGTGGAGCAGAGTCCCCAGGACCTGAGTGTCCAAGAAGGAGAACATATCACAATCAATTGCCGTTACTCCACAGGAATGACCACCTTACACTGGATGCGACAGAATCCCGGAGAAGACACTGTCTCCTTATTCATACTGAGCTTACAGATGAAGAACGAAGGAAGACTAAGCGCCACAATAAACACAAAGGAGAGTCACAGCTCCCTGCACATCTCAGCCTCACAGCTCAGAGACTCTGCCATCTACCTCTGTGCTGTGGAGACACAGTGCTCCCCAGGCATCTAGAGGCCGTACCCAAACTCTAAAGCTGAGTCATCATTTCTTCTCATTCTTGTCTTTCCAGACTTGTCTGCCTCTTTTCCTGGTCAGATGATGTAACTTTTTCCAGTTTTTTCAAATTTAAGATTTTCTCGCTCTGGGCCATCTATACATAATCTCTAAAACATTATCACCACTCTATTCTAAAGTAGTATGAGGTCTGTCCAGAAAGTATCCAGCTGTGTAGTATGAAAAATATAGACTTTTATTGAAGAAGATACAAGAAAGATTGTACATAGGACTATGATGCCTCAGTCCCTTTCGAAGTAAGCACTTTGGGACCTACTTTAGGTTTATTGGTAGTGATTTGAATCAAGTCATCAGTAACAGAAGCCTGATGTTCCTTCTGCTCTGGTAGCAGAAGCCATGGAACGAATTTTGCCACGACATGTTTCATGCCAAGATCCTGTGTCAAAATCTCAGACACAGTAGTTTTTGGAATCCCCAGATCAGCTTCTAGTTCTCATACTGTCAGCCACCACTCTTTGGTGATGCAGCCCTGTACACATTCAACATTGTCAGGTGTTCTGCTTGTTACAGGCCTTCCAGAATGTGGATCACTTTCAACAAATTCTTGACCATCTTTGAAGCATTTGTGCCACACTTTATTTGCACAGTGCTCATTACATTGTCCCTGAAAGCCTTCTGAATCATGTGAATAGTTTTCACAGAGGAATGTTCCAGCTTAATGCAAAATTTATGCAGATTCATTGCTCTACTTACTCAGTCACTTTTAATGCAATGGCCACATGGTGCACATGCTCACTCGACAGTGTCTACCACCCCACTGACTAGTACAGTGAAGTCATCATTGTTCACGCATGGGCATTCCAGTCCACTCTACTTGGCTGCCAGGTTACATTGATGTCATGCAAACTGTTCTCATTATACTAACAATGGCTGGACTTTTTCTACACAGATCTCATATATTAGGATATGAGATCTAATATGCCACATTAAAATATATAGACTCTGGAGCTTAATAGCCAGGATATAAAAATCTGAGTTCCGCCATTTATTAATTGGATGATCTTATCCAAGTTACTTAACTTCTGTGCCTCCGTTTTTCTTCACCTATAAAGAAGAAAATTGTTGATCATACTACCTACCTCCTAGTGGGGATTACATGAGGTAACTATGCAAAGTGCTTCAAACAGTCTTGAGCACATAGTTAGTCTTATATAAATGGTAGCTGTTATTAGTATTAGGCTTAGATGCACCAAGAACTTGTTAATGCTCACTAACGGGTCAATACCTCAAGTCTTTGGAGAAACAAAGAGATATAAATAACAAGCACCTAATAAAAACTTTAGTTCTCCAATTCTTTCCTAATTTCTAGAGGTCAGTTGGCCTTTTTTAGTTGTATGGAGCTTTCACCTAGAGTGGCTTCGGGAAAACTGGTAGAAGGATGACTCAGTGGTTGGGTTTGTTGTGTGGATGGAAGGCTGGTAAGCACAGACCTGGGGAAGCTCAGTGACTTCTTGGAAAAAAAAACACAGCTTCTAAGTTTCTCACACAGAGATCCCTAATGGAAATTTGCATTTATAAAAATTCATGAAACAAAATGTCAAACTCAGTGGGTCTAAATCATTGATTCTCTACATCTATATCACCTAGGACTCTTTATATGATTAATCTCCACCCCAATGGAATTCTTCATGTTGAAACATAATAAATATTATTGCTATCATGGTTCTTATTTCCTGACAAAATAAACTGCACATATTAACTTATAACTAAGTCTTTTTCTTTAAAATTCAAAGTTTTTTTAAATAAAAATACTACCTGCACATACTCAAAAAATGAAGTGTTACAAAAGTCTGTTTTTCTCATCCCCCCCAAAAAACAGCAATACTGTGCCTTATCACCATCTTCCAATCCAAGTCTAGTTTAGCAATTTTTAAATAATATACTTGTACCCTTGATTTATCAATACCAGGCATTACCTACCTACCTCTTTATATGGCAGTACACCAGCACTCTCCCCTTCCTAACGTAGTTATATCATGATGTGGGATTTAACTGGTAGTCAGTACACATATGACTACGATCTTACAAATATGTCACTTTCTAAACAAAATGCATACTATGATTACAGTCCCTCTATGGTACAACTTTTCAGCCAATAACCGCATTTTCTCATTTGTTTTATATCAATTTTCTTGAGTTCTATAACAAAATTTTCTATTTAAAAATTTGTTAATAATATTTTATTAACAAATTATTTGTTAGTTATTTTTCCCCAATGCATCAAACACACCTAGTATCCTTTTGTTCTTTTTTCCCTAGAGATTCCCTGTTCCTTGACCTCCATCCTTCACCCCTGTGAACTTACTGCTCTTTGGGCCTTGTGTGCAAGTGCTGTTCTAGGACTTTGGAGCTTCACTCACCATATTGACTATATTGCATCTTGAATCTCATATACTTTTATTCCTTGCTTTATTCTTTCTCCTAAAACACATTTTCTAAAACCTTCATAATAAAGGAGTTTTTTTTATGTTTGAAATTATCTTTATTCTACCCTCATACTTGGTTGATAATTGTGACTGGATATAAATTTATAGGTTAAAACTCCCTCAGTATTTTCAGCATTTGGGATTTTATTTGTAGTGGGCTACCATAAGGGGAATAGTTTCCATGCTATTTTCATTGAAGAAGGATAGAGGACATCCAGTTGCTCTCCTGCTATTTCCCTCAGTATTTTGAAGTCATCATTCAACCATTTCCTAATTTCCAGCGTTGCTGTTATGAGACATGATGTCATTTTGAGTCATTCTCCTTTATGACCTTTTTATTCTCTCTGAACAGATTTGGAATTCTGTCTTTTCCCCCTAATATTCTAAAATTTCAACTCAGTAAACATGTACAATTAAGTAGGCAGAAGGTGGTTCTAGACTCCATGAAAAAATTGTGCCTGACTCACTGTGTTGTCAAGGAGCTTATAACCTAGGAGCTCCCCCTGCTCATCCCACAGTTACGCTCTCATCACAAGCATCCTTACACTTTGACCTGGACAAGACCTTTGTCCAGGGAATTTGGCAGGCACAACTTGCTGTTTTGAGTTTACCACCTTTGTGAGAAATTGATAATAATAAAACATTTCTTCAGTAAGAAGAGTTTCTTCGTTTTAAAAAAACAAAATAAGAAAAGTGATGCTCAACCATTTTTCCTGAATGAGAGTAGAAACATACTTCTTTTTTCAAAGATACTAGGTATATGAAGCATACCATTTTATTCATTTGTTTATTTAATAAATATTGATTGAGAGACTATTATGGGCCAGATACGTTTCCAGACATTACCCGCACAACAGTGCACAAGATAAACAAATTGCCTCCAACCTTGAAGCTTATGTCAGCAGGGTACAGAGGGTCACACAAATATAGGAATAAACAAATAAATCCAATCATTGCACACGTATCTATTTACTATTAGAACATACTATTTACTAGATATGTTCTAAGTCCTGAGGTTAGAGCAGTGAACAAAATAAACAAAAAATATCTACCCACATGGAATTTATATTCTAGTGAACAAGGTAAACCAGATAACATAAATGTACAGAAGAGAATGAAAGAGGGTGATATGGTAAGAGTGGGGAATACTTTCACTGAGTAGTCAAGGAACAAGTTCTCTGAGCTGAACTGAAATATCTGGGCTGAAACCCAAAGGAAAAGAAAGAACAAGTCATGCGAAGATGAGGGGAAAAAGCATTCCAGGAATAGGGAAAGCAAACACACAAGGCTTAAAATGGGGGAAAGCCTGACGTATTCCAGGACCAGGAATAAGATGAGCAGAGCCAAGTCACAGTGACTGACACGGAGGCTGGTACAGGGTGGTTCCTGGGGGTGTCATATACAGAGAGCCTTACAAAAGCCAAGGTGAGTGAGATTTATAATAAGCATATTGAGAATTATAAATAGGTCAGTGACATGGTTTGATTTACATGTTTTACAACATGACTTGGCTCCACTATGGAAAGTAGTTAAGGAGAGAGGAAGGGAATTGAGGGTAAGGAAGAACATTTAGTAGACTGTTGAAATGTTAAAATAATCCATGCAAAAATGGTGTTGGTTTGGGCTAGGATAGGAACAGTGGTGATAAAGAGGAATACAAAATATACATATTTGACAGTGAAATTGACAGGACTTACCCATGGATTAAATGATGGGAAAGTAAAGAAAAAATAACAGAACCAAGCATGACTTCTTGTTATGTGGCCTAAACAACTGGGTACATCTTGATGTAAGCTCTCAACATATGTAAGACTGGAATAGGAGGAGGTTTGAAGAGAAACCAGGATTTGTGTTTTAGCCATGCTAGATTCATGATTCCCATCAGAAATCCAGGTAAGGAAGTCAGATAAATGGGTTTGAAGCTTAATGGACAGGTCGGGCAGGGATAGAGATAAAACTTCAGGTGTCATTGACATGTAGATGGTATTAAAGCCAAAGGGTGTGGTGAGACAGATTTTCTAGGGAGAAGATAGAGTTAGCGAAGAAATGAGACCTTGGGTCAGACGCAAACACTCCAACGTGAAGAACGTGAGCAGAGAAGGGAAAGAAAGCAGCAAAGGAGAGGGGGGAGGAATGGCCAGAAGGCAGGGAGGAACCAAAAGAGCCAAGAGGGGAGACTGTTTAACATACAGGGCGTCAGTTTGCTGGAAAGTTGAATAGGATGATAGAGAGGTAACCACTGGATTTGCAGCAAGGAGGTTCTAGCACGCTTGACAAGGACAGTTTCAATGACTTGTAGAAATGGAAGATGAACTAAAATTGGTTTAGGAGCTAATGGGAAGTAAAGAAATAGAAGCAGAAAAATAGTTTATTTGAGGCATTTTGTTGGGAAAAGAAGCAGAGAAACAGCAATAGCTGCAAAAGAAACAGAGATGAGGGAAAAATTTGTTGTGTTGGTTGCTTTGTTTTTTAAAGAGTAGATAACAGAGTATGCTCTCAGAAAGGAGAGCTGTTTAAACATGCTACTTGATTGTTGCTGTTGGTAGAAATTCATATCTAACTTATAAAACGAAAGATATTCAGGGGTATATCGCTAAATAAATGCAAATGATTCACTTGCAGAAACGCGACCTCTGGAGGACTAGTATTCTTATTTATAATTTAAATGTATTTTCTGCATCAGCCCTGAGGTTTGAGTAAATCAGGTACAAAAATCTTTAGTTGAATTAGCATATGTCCTGGTTATATGCCTTATTAAAGCAGTTCCTGAATCTCACGTAGGGTAACAAATATATGAAATACTGAACAGACATCTGTGGGAAGTAATACTATGTCAGCCGAAGTGAAATTCTGAGGGGAAAGGAGGAATTTTTAATCATTTTCCAATAAAGTTTATGAAGCTAAAAATTAAGTTGTTATGAAAATAAAACTTTCCTGGTGTGTACAACTGAGTAAATTGCAAAATTTTACCTACTACACCTTGAGTCACCAGATCAGCCACGTTCAATGTCTCTTCTGCTCCTACACACATGACTAATGACTTTGACATGTATTACATACCCACTCAAGCCTACCACGGTCATGTGCTGTTTCTAAGACCAAGAAACCAAAATACTACAATTGAAAACCACTAACTTGGATACTTACTAGAAGAAATAGCTTGGGTTAATAAAGAAGGTGGAACAACCTCGAAATATGGGCATTTGTTACTAGCCTCAAAGGAACACATCTTTGCCGTCTGGGAGCCCTGCTGACAGCAGATTAGGATGAAGGCAGTGACTGGCAAACAGTAGTTTCAAATAGGCACATAAACAAACATTGAGAAACAGTAAACACATAAGATAATTCATTTGGACACTTTTATATGCAGCATGTATAGGATTTAAAATAACATTCCCAAGTTAGACTGAAAACATTACTATGTAAATGCCACAACTAAGTCAAATGAACAGATAAACACCAGCCTTGCAAATTGGTCTCTCTTAAGGGCATTCAAAGGCATCGATTGCGTGCTACTCTCTAAAGAAATGTCCTCCTGTGCATCAATCTTTTCTGTTTTGACAGCAAACCCATTGACCAGCATATGTTTTGGAATTTCTGAACGATTAACTTTCAAGGCCTAACAAACATTCAGTCTCCACCTTCTTAGAAACCTCATTGGAACCACTGTTGCCAATAAAAAGCATCATAAATCTAACCCCCAAACTGCATCACTTCAAAAAGAGAACAGACATCTCATTCGCTACATTGTTTGTACACATCTGTGTCGGTCCTCCTGTTGAATTGGCCACACCAGCAGGAGGTTATCAATCAGCTGGTGTCACCAAGCACAAGTACAGAATGGCTTAATAGAAAAATAGAGTCTTTTTATATTCCCTATTGTCACCTACTGAAATGTAAGTTGCTTGTTGATCTTATCACGTTGAGTTACGTTTCAGTGGAGGGCTGAAAAGACCCAGCCCCCACATATTCTTGAGCTTCTGAAGTAATGGCACAGTGAGCAGATGTATACTTTCTCCCAGCAGCTCTTTGTGGAAGTGGATTTTTATGAGCCCAAAACATCCTTGATTTGGCCTTGATTAAAAGTCAACTTAAAACTCAATACCATTCTTTTGGGGGGAAAAAAAGTGAGAGAAATTTTAGGAAGTTATTGACTGACACAAGTACTCCTGAGACTGAAAAATGCTGGATTAGCAATAAGCCTTTGATGAGTGAAACAAATTAATAATACAAGACGGATAAAAAGCACAGGTTCCAGATACAGGCTGTCTACACTCATATTCTTCATATTTTAGTTCTGCGACCTTGAATAAAATATTTCACACTTCAGTCTTCTGAAGAAATTGGGATAGTGAATAATAGGTCCCTCATAGAAATATCAGTGCCTGGCACATATTAAGTGTTCAATTAATGCTAGTTATTATTTACACACTGTTTACAAGTGGAGGAGCAGTTCAAGTTTGAGATCAATGAAATCTCCTGGAACAATGACAATAACATTCTTCCTGACAAATGGCAATGGTTGTATCAATATCCTTAGCTACCCAGAGCTGAAGCTGGCGCAGCCCATCAATGCCCATCCTTCTAACTGCATCTGAATCAAGTTCGACCCCATGGGGAAGTACTTCGCCACAGGAAGTGCAGATGCACTGGTCAGCCTCTGGGATGTGGAGGAGGTAGTGTGTGTTCGGTGCTTTTCCAAGCTGGATTGGCCTGTGAGGACCCTCAGTTTCAGCCATGACAGGAAAATGCTGGCCCCAGCATCAGAGGATCATTTTATTGACGTTGCTGATGCAGAAACAGGAGACAAGCTATGGGAGGTGCAGTGTGAGTCTCCAACCTTCACTGTGGCTTAGCACCCCAAAAGGCCTCCGCTGGCATTTGCCTGTGATGACAAAGGTGGCAAATATGACAGTTGCTGGGAAGCAGGAACTGTGAAGCTGTTTGGGTTTCCTAATGATTCCTGGTCAGGAGGACCTGACATAAGGAGAAGGCCCAGGCCTTCCTTTGTACACTTTGTTTGGTCCTTTCTCCTGGAGTTGGTAAACACTTACGGTGTTGGTAAATTGGTATAAATTATAAAAGTATCTTTTTCAGGCTTCCCCACCCCCCCCACCAAAAAAATAAGAAGAAAGCAGCTGATAAATAGTTAAGTGCCAGGGGCTATAAAATATAAGCTAAACCCATGTTTTGTGTCTTATAATAATAACAAAGTTCTCTGCTTACCTCTGTTAACTAAAAAGAGCAAAGACCTTTCCCATAGAATTGAAAATTCTATCCTAGTGGTTCCAAGAACTGTTAACTGGGAATGTTTGTTACAGAAACCTCACTTGTGAGATGTTTGTTACAAAACACTGATTACTATCATTGTAAATTGTGTTTACCATGGGAAGCTATGCTGACTCACCAACCTTGTTGTGATTAGCAAACAGTTAAATGTAGCACTGCTGATTTAGGTCTAATTTATTCAATCAGTGTAAAAGGACTGTGAATCTCCCACATTTGGGAACATAGCTGAAGGCACTCTACACTGTAAAAGTTAATTTGGGGGGGGGGAAGATAATTTGAACAGATTTACTTTAAATTGCAATACAATATCTCTATTTGAAATGACAAAAGTATCTTCTGTCTGACAATATTCAACTTGCTTTCAGATTTTAGTGTTTTTAGTGTTTTCTAAACTTCAGAAGCACTTGAAAACCCATACAAGAGGGGGAAATCGTCGTTTTACACTTTCAATAGTTACGTAAAGGATAGTTTCCGGAAGTCTTTCATATCCATCATGTCTTCAACAAGTAACTGGTACGGTGCTCTGAAAGCATGCTAGTGAGGACAACTGAACAGCAGCGCCATTTCCTTCTCATCTTTAACTGCACAGAACAACGTAACGTGTTCTTTTCCCAGACCCTCGGCCTCCACCAGATGAGGAGATGGGGAGAACTCAGGGACTTGGAGCTCCTAGGCCTGCCCCTCTGCGGTTGGCTCCCGCGGCCTGGAGTCCACGGTTAGTAATGAGCAAAGAGAGAAGAGAGGAGGGCCGAAGCTGACGACCAGCCTCTTCCCCACTGTAACTAGGAGGTTAGCGGGCGCCCGGGTGTGTTGCTTCTTTCTCACGCTCACTTTTGACTTGGCTCTCATCTGCGAAACCTTTGTAATAAATGTCCAGAATTGCCCACAGGAACTAAATGAGCCACCGGAGACCCCACAAGCAGACTTCAGGGCAGACTCTGTGAACGAAGACTTCTGGTCCCCCCCCACCCAGGAATTTTGTCTCTCCTACCAGGCCTGGGAACTCAAAATGAGCACCAGAGAAATGAGGCCCATGAGACAGGTTCAGTTTACAGGCCAGAACCTGAGATTAAGGATGATGTTCAAATAGCTGAATTCTTGACTCTTGGTTTGCAATCCCTCACACGCTACACTTGTTGGTAATCTTGTGTCAGTCCTGAGTAAGGGATGTACTGTCGTCCCTAAGTCTCCTCTATTGGTGGGTGTGTCCTGACCTTTTTAAACACGGGCATGTCCTCTTTAAAGCCAAAAGTTTTGCACATAGTAATAAATTTTCAATATCAAATGGTTAAAAAACAATATTATGACTACAGTAACACTTTTGAATTTTTTTACTGGACACAATACATCCCTGTATATTTAACCTAAGAGAACGAATATGCATTAAAAATTATCACAGTGTATGATACAGTGAAAGCACTCAACACTGTAGCTGTGATTACTGCTGTCATCGATGGTCATTCAGTCCATTGATAATGCCTGGGGCACTGAGGGGCTCTCAGGTTCCTCACAGTTACTCAGCAACACATGAGCTATACAACTGGACTCGAAGGTTCTGTTGGCAGGAACTTTGATCCATATTTCATCACCACCAGCAGCAGCACCGAGCACTGTGTCTTGATTCTGATAAATGTATTGAATTGGATCTACCTCCCTAAGATGTTGTGAAGACATGAAGCATCTCGGTTTTGCTCCTTAGCATTTTTTAACCTCTCCACTGTTTTTTTAATGTATACATTTCTGGATGGGGAGAGGAAACAGAGCCATACCCTCCACCCCAGTGAGATGTCAGTAGATGATACTTAATAGTGAAAAAATAAAAGTAGCATCAACACCGTGTATTCTTGGAAAAATGAAAGTAAATACCATTCTCTAAAAGTACTCTTTTTCATAATAAAGTTTCTATGATCTTGTATAACAATTTAGCTCTTTAAATTATTTGTATGAAGAACTAATAAAAAGAAAAATTTCCTTTAAAAAATAAATAAAATATAAAAATAAATGTATAGGTTTCTGCTTTTTAAAACAATAAAGAAAATTGATCCTAATACTATTCGTGCAAGGTAATAAAAGTTTTCTAGGAAAAGAGTAGGGATGGCAGAATTCTGCCAGAATAAGGCTCAATAACTTTAATCTAGAAACCAGCATGTTATCTAAGGACTCAGCTTTTGCTTACCCCAAACAACAAAAACCTGGCCTTATAGCCTTGAGAATAATCTAAGTGACTGTCCTTTTATAACAAACCTGGTTTGTGTCCAAAAATACACAAAGCATTTATAAATAAATAAGAAAATTTAATACTTCAGTAGAAAAGCAGACAAATGCCATGAAAAAAGCAGTTCAGTTTTACTGTTGTTCAGTTACAGCTGTCCCACCTTTTTCCCCATTGCTCTCCGCTGGCCCATCCCTCCCAACTCCCACAGTCAACCCCCCCACATTGTCCATGCCCATGAGTCCTCTATTCACGTTCCTTGGCTTGCTCCTTCTCCTTATTTCCTCCGTTACCCCCCTCCTCCCTCCCCACCGCCAGTTACTGCCAGTTTGTTCTTTATTCCCAAGTCTCCAGTTCTATTTTGCTCACTTGTTTGTTTTGTTGATTAGGTTCCACTTACAGGTGAGATCATATGGTATTTGTCTTTCACTGCCTGACTTACTTCACTTAGCAAAATGCTCTCCAGTTTCATTCAAGCTGTCGCAAAGGGTAGGAGTTCTCTTTCTTTCTTTCTTTCTTTCTTTCTTTCTTTCTTTCTTTCTTTCTTTCTTTCTTTCTACTTGCAGTATTCCATTGTGTAAATGTACCACAGTTTTGTCATCCACTCATTTACTGATGGGCATTTAGGCTATTTCCAGCACTTGGCTATTGCAAATAACACTGCTATAAAAACTGGGGCTCACAGGTTCTTTTGAATGGACATTTTAGGATCTTTAGAGTATAATCCCAGCAGTGGAATTGCTGGGTCAATAGGCAGTTCTATTTTTAGTTTTTTGAGGAAATTCCATACTGTTTTCCACAGTGGCTGCACCAGTCTGCATTCCCACCAACAGTGCACTAGGATTCCCTTTTTTCCACAATCTTGCCAGCACTTGGTATTTGTTGATTTGTTGATGATGGCCATTCTGACCAGTGTGAAGTGGTATCTCATTGTGGTTTTAATTTAGATCTCTCTGGCTAGTGATGTTGAGCATTTTTTAAAAATTATGTTTTTCTTTGTTTGAAATTACATTTACTTTGATACACACATGTATATATATATGTATGTGAATATAATGTGCATAAGTATGAGGTCCTACCAGAAAGTATCCATCCAGTTTTCATGTACTATGAAAAATAGAGACATTTATTGAAGAAGATACAAGAAACATTGTACATAGGCCCTGGACAGTGCTTTTGTCGAAAAACAAATAAATAAAATCTTTTTTAAAAAAGAGAGAAACATTGTACATTGGACAGTGATGCCTCAGTCCCCTTCAAAGTAGGCACCTTGGGACTAAAAAAAATTCTCATAACAATAAAAAATGGCTAATAAGCATTTTTAAATAAATTTAACCTTATAAATAACTAAAAATATGAAGTTAAATAGCAAAGATATTACATATTTATATAACAAAATGACAAGGTTTGGAGGAAAAGAGGTCATTTCTAGAATAATGAGAGTGTGGTGAAGCATACTTTTATACACTACTAACATGTAAATTAGTGTAACCTTTTTGAATGCTAATTTTGCAACAATTACTAGAACCCTCAATAAGGTTAATAATATAACCTAAAATACCCATCAATAGTAGACTAGGGGCTAAACAATGTAATGTCTATATGTGGTAGTTTGCAAAAATGGGCACAATTACATGTGTCTCCCTGAACCCATGCCCTTTACAACTTTGTAGCTCTTCCATGAAGAGGTGAACTCTATTTTCTTATCCCTTAAATCTGGGCTGACCTTGTGATTTGCTTAGACTAGTAGTGTATGGCAGAAATGACAGTGTACAAGTTATGAGCCTACACTTCACAAGACTCTGCATTCCCCTGCCTGCTCTCTTGGATCTCTGTTTTTTGCAGATGGATAAGGCTAACTTCCTGAAGGATAATAGACCACATGGACCAGAACCAAGTCAGCCCACTCCCACTGAGGCCTGGATTATGTGAGAGAGTCCAGCCAAGATCAGCAAAGTTGACCTAGAGCTGATCATAGTGGATCTCAGATGCATGCATGAGTCTAAGACTAGAAGAAACACTCAGTTGAGTCTCACTTAAATTGCTGGCCCAACAACAGCATCTAATCTAGAATATCATGATTATTATGCAGCCATTAGAAGGGATATATTAGAACTATGTGCATTGGCCTGCAAAGATGTATATGATGTATTGGAGAAAGGAAGTTGAAAAATATTGCTTACAGTAAGATTCAATTTTCTACAAGAGCAAAACAAAATAAACCTTACACATATAAAAGCGTAATAGTAAGGCATGTATGGACATGAGCCATTGTTAGTTACCTCAGGAGGGTGAACTTGGCAGAAGAGTAAGAGGATGAAAAGATTTAGCTTTTTAAGAAAAGTTTCAAAGGCTAATGTCAAAGTGAAGAGCTATGTAATGCTTTGGAGCACCTGAAGGCTCCTGGTTGAAGACATAAGGTTCAACAATGGAAAGAATATGTATTTTGGATTCTGCACTTTGCTAACAGGAGGGAGAGAGAAAATATGTTTGTCCCATTAATTCTACTCCTATAAATTTAATTCATAGGACAAAATCATAAGTGTACACAAATAATTATACAGAAGTATTTCATTGTATACTTTTTATTATGTCAAAAATTGAGGAAAATATAAATGTCTATTAGTAGGAGGTTGGTTAAATAAACAAATTATGACAATTTCTATACAAATGCAGACATTAAAATCATGCTAATGATCTGGAAATACTATTCCTCTTAAGGGAAAAAAATACAATAAATACAACTGAACACACTACATGGTTACAATTTTGTAAATGTGCATATATAAAGTTAATATGCCAAGTTGTTAACAAAGCTTATCTCTGCATGTTTGATTTAAAAGGTGATTTTTATTTTCTTCATTTTTCTCTGTGTTTTTCCACTATGTATAATTAATACCCATTTTTGACATCAGATTTTAAAACATACTATAAATATTTTTTAAAGAATCCTGGAAGAGGGAGGAAAGGAATGTAGAGAAGTCAGTGAGAAAATATGAGAAAATCCACATTGCTTTACCTCCAGTGACACTGAATTGAAAACTGTAAAGCAAGAAACATTTTACCAGGGGTATAAAACAACACAGATCATTATGTTTGTGTGTGTTTGTGTGTGTGTGTGTGTGTGTGTGTGTGTGTGTGTGTGTGGCGATCCAGCAGAGAGACAGAACTTGAGGATGCAGAAGAGAGAGCCTAATGTGAAGCCCTTGAGTTAGCAAAGGTGACAGGGTCCAGTACAGAAATAGGGGAGTTGCCCTCAACATAAGCAGGGAGGGTTCATCCATTAAACAGAAGGAAAGGCTAAGAACATGGAAAATACATATGCAGTACAGTTGGCAGATTTGGAATGAGAAAATGGAGAAATTGTGCTGTGGTTACTTCTATTTTCTTAATAACATGAGATGTGAGATTATTAGTTAAGTAGGAGGAGGGGAGAGAGGATGTGTGACATGGTCTATATGCTGCCTGGATTTCCTCTTTCTCACCTCCATTTGCGTTGCAATGAAAAATGTTATATTCGAGAAGATTTTCTAAACACTATTAAAGGTTACCTATCCCTCTGGGAAAAAAGTAAAGAAATAGGTTTAATGAACAAGATTCCTGGTCATACTGAGCTTACATTTCTGTTGGCTACATCTCATCTTACATATGAGATGATAAGGAAATAATTCAGACAACTAGAAAGTGGTTTTCAATTAAGAGACTTACTAAATATAATAGGTGCATAATTCATGAAACCAATAATAGTTCCCTAAGGCAATGGACATTATTACCTAGAGTTATCTTCCAAACACCTTCATAGAACCTGTAAATAGCAATTGGTGTCTGAAGCAAGGGCGGTCTTATGGAAAACTGTGCCCTTACTCTGTGAAGTCTGACCTAAC